>CABFOQ010001255.1:0-12214 GCA_900660455.1 Gephyroberyx darwinii | reverse complement strand
TGGGGGGGGGGGTGGTTGTATTCCCCCGTACACTCCCTCCCCTCATCACAGAGGACAACACAGAGTCAAGAATGAAAAGGGTAAAAGGGAGACAAACGATATCCCAGAAGGAGGATACGCTTCAATTTTGGCCCTTTTCTCCTGCCAGCTATGTTTCATTTCTCCCTGCTGGTGTAATTGCTCTCCCCACACGTCGGGAAGCTGGCATCTGATTCGGAGGAGGGGGGTTGGGGGGTCTGATGTCTTCTTTTGTTTACTGATTTGCATGGATGTTAACATAGAATGGTAGATAAGTGGTGAGACACATGCCATAGTCTCGTCTCATAAGGTAGCACCGTCATGTCAGTTGAGTAAGTCGACGCTGTGCTGGTGAAGACGCGATGTCTGAGAAGTCTGCTCTAAGCACTGGTCTGGTAAACGGTAGTGCAAGTACATTAAAACTCTTTGAAATTGTGACGTCGCCCAGGAATTTGTACAAAAGTGGTCGTTTTGGTTGCTTGATCATTGAAATTGATTTTATGCTTGATGCTTCTCCAGGTGGAGAGACCATCAAGAACATCAAAGAGCAGTCTCGTGCCCACGTGGAGCTGCAGAGAAACCCACCACCCAACACCGACCCCAACGTGCGCATCTTCTCCATCCGTGGCACCCCTCAGCAGTTGGAAAAGGCCCGCCAGCTGATCGATGAGAGAATTGGGGTAGGTGGTCTGGGTCTGGCCCCCTGGTACCCCCCAAAATGCTTTTGTCTGGGCTGATATTCATGAGTGCACATGTCAATGCGGGGAGCTACCGGGGTGAGCTAGGTTCCTGTGGTCCTGGTGGCCAGCAGGATGTCACCAAGGGTTAAACATGAAGAATCCATCAAATGGACTTAATGGAGTGCATCAGCGCCCAGCCCTGCCCTCTGACCTTGCCTGTTGGCTCCTTTTAGACACAAGTGTGGTCTCTCACTCTCCTCCTCTTCCCTTTCTCTGCTCTAGGCCCCAGGAATAGGGGGCAACAGCAGTTTTGGTCTGAATCCCTTCACCCAAGGACCAACTACTCCTCCTCAACAGTAAGGGTCTACTCTCTTCCTCACCATGTCACATTTATATTAAATTTGAAAGCATCTACTAGTGGTTGTGTAGTTATTGTTGGCTTTAAGTATGTTGTTAACGCAGTGTTGTAATTTTGAAGCAACTGAAGATTGCTCAAATTCAGCATCTCTTTATTCTGCCTTAAAGTGGGCCTCAACCATTCATGACTGGAGGATGGGGTACGACATTTCAGATATGGCAGCCTCAAGGCCAACAGGACCACAGTAAGTAAATGTATTTACAAATGTTCTCGCTCAGTGTTGCAAAAATAAAAATGTTTTCTGGACAAGATGCTGCTTAATGAATCAAGATCACCAGCAGATCTGATATATGTTAACACATCAAGCAATCAAGAGAACATATGCTAACCCAACTGGAAGATTGTTTTCATTACCTTACCAAGCCCCAAAAAACACCTGTTACAAAGTTGCCAGTTTCAATTTTTTTCATCACCATCATGAAATGGACTCGCTGGGCATGTTCGTATTGCTGCAGTGTGTTTAACCTCTTCTGCCGACTGGGATGAGATATTCACCTTCCCTGTGGCTAAGCATCTCTTTTCTAGATGGGAAGGGTTCAAATTTGCTGTCGATGGAAGTCGGTAGGAAACAGAAGTGGTGATGAGGACAGTAGGTGGAAGAGTGGGGACTTTGCCCTCTTGCAGGGACTCTGTTCTCAAACAGTGTTATCTGTGTCTGCTTTCAGGTCACAATGGATCCCAGACGGGCCAGATGGACTGGGAGCAGTATTATAAAAAGCTAGGCAAGTGTCACTCAGGGAGAAAAGAAAAGGGTTGGTTTTTATCACGTCCCTACGCCCATTTAGTTTTACTGTCAGGCTCTCAGAAAAACGTTGCAGTTTCTGAAATGTTCTTATACTCAATGGTCAGACTTGACTATCCTCCTCTTTATTAGTTTCACTCTGCCCTGATGGAAAATCACCAGATTATGCACATTTTGACAATAGCATGCCATCCCTTACTGACTTCTGTTAAAGATGCTTAGTCTAATCTTTATAATTTTATTTGACACATGGTATTAAATACAAATGTATAAAATGTAATTATCTTTGAAACTTTGTTATTTTGAAAGAAGTCTCCTGACAGAAAGTGCAAGGCATGTTTCAAGTATATTTTCAACACAAGCTCTGAGTGTCCCTCTGTTTTCTCACAGGTCAGCAGAGCCAATCCCAGAACACTGGCCCAGAATACAGCAAAGGCTGGGGTGAGTACTACAGAGACCGAGTAAGGCCCTGTTTGAGCTTTACTATAGCAAGTTAAAAGGTGAAATGCTGCGAGACCACATAAGATCTAAATACACCATCAACCATAATGCCTTGGTATAGTTTTTGTTGATTCCTAGTCCTCTGCTTCCCACTGATTGACGTTCATCCTCTGGTCTTTCTTTCCCCCCTCTAGGCCAGGGAGCAGGTCCTGGATCTCAGCAGAGCTCTAATCCCGAGTACAACACCTGGGTTGACTTCTACAGACAGCCGGTGGCCTACTTTAGCCAGGGTGCACAACAGACACAGGCCCCTGGCCTTCAGGTGAGAACCGACACTCCGCAGAGGGGCCTTAATGAAATTTCACATAGAAGTGTTGTTTAAATTCAACTAACTTTCATGGAAGGTCCTGCTGGAATCAACCATGTAATGTTGGTAAATGTGTACGTCGTAAGCCTGTGGGTAGTGATTAACAGATTGATGTCCATCTCTTGCAGGATCATTAGAGGAGATGCCCTAGTTAAAGACTTGAATCACTGAGGATGAAAACAAACCTTTTGTAACAGAGGTTTCTAGATTTGCAACGCCTTGAAGACTTTTTTTCTTAGTGAGATACATTAGCTGTAGGATGACTTATACAATATAATAATATTTCTAAATCAGGAACATTTATTTGTTACTAAATACTTATATACACCGTTATTTTTGAATGGACAGTATATGGGATCCCTTTTTGGACTTGAGAGAGCTGTTTTGTTTTCTATCTTTTCCTTTTTGATTCAGATTGTACCGCCAAAATGAACCCAGAAGTTGTAACATTTCAAAAGGCAATATAATCTATTTTTTCTAGTTCTGTTGCAATAAAATCATAATTATGGGCTTAGCAGTCTTGAACGAATTTGTTTTATGTCATAAGATGTTTAAAAAGTGTGTAAAATATGTTTCTTTTCCTTTTACATAATTCAGTGAAATGAAACTGTGATGTTTTGTTACAGGAGATGTATTTTTGTTACAAGGTGAAAGGAGTGATGTCAGCAAATGGCAGTCAATTCCTAATGTAATTCCTATTGTGCTTTGTATGCTGTTTTTCACGGTCATTTTATTGTACTCTGTTTAAAAAAAGGTGCAATATCTTATTTCACTCTTGAAACAAAGATGGGTTCTCTAATATTTTGACAGACTTTTAACTTGTAATTTTAAGATGTATTTTTTTGGCATATGGAAATGTAATGGATAATTTATTACAATGATCTGATATAGGATTTAGGGGGGATGTTGCAAATAGTTTTTTGCCTTTTGAGTTTTTTGCCTTTTCTCTCTTGTAAAACTATGTATATATGCTCATATATTTGACTAAATAGTTTATTTAAATATATATATACATACATATATATTAAAAAAATTAAAGATTTTTTCCTGGTATCATTATCACAGGGAAACTGTCCCTCTTTTTCTGTTCTGTTTTCATACTGAAAATGTTCAAAGATCGTGAATGTGTAATTTGAAATTTGATGTTGCATCTTGCTATGGAGAAAAATAAGTGGTAGATTTTTGTGAATGTTCTATACCTGAATTGTTCAAGACTGCTAAGCCTCTGGATTCTACCTGTGTAATAATTAATTGTAGTAGGGTTTTTTCTTTGTTTAAGTATTACGATCAAAAATTGTCTTATTTGGTACCACCCAGTTCCCTAATGCCCCATTGATTCGACAGTGTGGACTCAATGGGGTGTTGGACTCAGTCCAATGCTAATAACTTTTTAATTCATTTTTTTATTTCTACTTTGTGTGATCTAATATAAATGATACATTCATTAAGGAAAAAGTGATTCTAGTATTAACTTCATTTGTTAATGAAAAGGGATATAATTTCAAAATGTCTAATTTTGGTGTTTGTTTTTTTTCCTTATGTGTACAGTTAACCATGTATTAAAAACGTCAACACTACCTTTATTGTGTACTGCTAAGCTGGTTTTCTTTTTTGCCGTTATAAGTTTGGATTTCTTTTGATACATTCTGATACAAAGTGTTGATTAAGAGTTTCACATTTGAAACTTCTTCTAAGAGCTCTATTGTGTATACTAACATAATACATAGAGGATATACAGGTCAAGTATGTCTTCATGTGTTTTTATAATCAGCAGATATATTTTCTATAGTATATTCCAGTTCACAAATATTCACAAATTAGTATTCTGCATGCCTCTCTTGTGGTTGAAGTATAGGCCTATCTTTTATAGTTCATAATGTTAAGTGCAACACGTTTATTTCCTACCACTATGCCACATCACTTACATTCTTGTCCAGTTTACCACATCATTTTAATGTAGAGTTTCATACTTGCAGGTACATGCATACAAGACAAGAATGTCAACACATCTTAGTCAAACTCTTCAGGCATAAGCATCTACCTGTCTCATCTATTTGAATGTATTGGTCTTAGTATAATGAGGTTTTTGGACCAACAATCAGTAATTTCTTATTTTATATTTCCCCTTAGATGTGTTATTGTAAAGCTGTTGCAGAATCTCTTGTAGATTACTACCAATACAGGTTTTCAGATTAAAAGCAATGACCTATTATCCTGGCAACAAATTCTTGCTTCACTTTTATGTGAGGAGAAATGTTTGATCACTGGATCTTTATCAGAGAATTTGATGTTGAAGGGCTGTTGATATAATTTTTTCACATGAAGGAAAAATAACCACAAGTTGTCTTCAGAATATGGCAAACAGTTTGTGAGCTTGGACACTTGGCAGAATTGATATTTATCAATTTAGTTATATATGTTTGACTTTCTGGGGGAGGGGGTTTGTGTATTATACAATCTATCCTGTATTGTGGTGGTTGTCAAATCATTAAGAAGATGTTATTTCCTACTTAATATAGTGTATTATCAACATGTAAATGTCGGCTTTTAGAGGCTTCTACTGTGAATATGCCTTCATCACTTGGTCACACAAGGATAAAAGTAGACACTGCTTACTCCTGATTTGCTAAAATAGGAAAGATTATTTTGTAATCCAACCATTAGCAGTTTTTAAATAAACTTTTTGTTTCTGAGGATTAAAAAAAAACCAGTTTCATCATGTGTCTTTGTCTATTCTCTAGTACTGGCCCATGTCCGCCTTGATGTGCTTGCTCAGTATTTGTGGATAGCATTTACAAGGTATCCATGTTTCAGCAGACCCTGAAACATCCAATGTAACATTTCCTCGATCATTTTCCTCTTTGCACCCTGTCCACCCTGTCCCTTTCCTGCCCCCCTCAACCTAGCAGCTTTGTCATCGCTCATCTTGGCTCTCAGCAGGGAGGCTCCTGCCATGGTGGACCCTGCTCGGCCCCATACCGGCCTTCGCATTGATGCCGTGCAGCTGTTTCCAAATCCAGCCCTTGATTTTGATCCTCTTCCTTTTTAATGTGCTGGCCCCGTGGACATCTCTGGCCTGGTGGTCCATTGTGGCCGCGCCATAATTTAGTTGTTCCCAGATCATTCCCAGACCGAGGTTGAGAGGCACTATTATGCTCCAGCATTTGAAACCTGATCCTTGTGTATTGTCACTTAAAGTGCATATGTTTGGTGCATGGTACAGTGCTGGTCCAGGGGGATTCATACTCAGATTTCTGAATTTCTGAAACCGCTTCTTCAGGTGTGCTGAGTTTCAGGGCCCATCATTCATTGCACTGCACCAGTCCTAAATTGTCCCTCTTTATAGCAATGAATAGCTGATTCAGTGAGCCTTATTGATCTGTTTATGTGGTGTCTATAGTTTTGCCGTAATTCACCGTTGCTGTGTCTATGAGGCCAATACTGCGAGGCTGAAATAATGTAATGCAGATTTAGTGTGAGGATCTGAAGTCCTTGTGCCAAATTAAATCGACCCACTCAAACCAAAAGTGTTTCAATTTGCCACTTGTGTCATCGGCCATAGTCGCTGTTTGGTTGTTTTTGAAATAAAGGATAAATCGTATCCGTTTTCCCAACTATCTGTAATGGCATCAAATTTTGAGTCAGAAAGGATGGGCTATTGACCCATTACTGATAGACCGGGTTACTTGCTGTGTAAATCGTCTGGGGGAGAGAAAAGCGCTCACACTTTTTGTTTAAAGGGACATGCACATAACATGCGGACAAATTTATCCAGCCCCTCCACCCCCGGTCAGATGCTCCACTTCCAGCAAGCAGGTGGCCTGGCTCCCCCTGTCCAGTCTGACATGGGGGAAGCCCCTTTGGGACGGACTGCACCTTTCTCACCTTTGCAACAGATAAGCCGATCTACTGTATCCACCACACTGTGACAGCTACCTTAATCTCTTTTTAATGACCCTGCGGAGGATCCCAGGAGAGCCCGCTCTGCCAGTCACTCCCAGCTGGCAGGGCAGGAGGTTTGCCGGATATTTCATCCGCAGTCCTGACTCAGCTTTGAGGTAGATGGACGCTGGCTTTTTTTAAATACGAGCTGCAGCCATCCATCAGTGTGAATAGGTTTTCCTTCTTGATTTTCTTCTAGTTTTTTTTGTTCTATGAATCAGAGTTGCAGCTGGACTAGATTCATGGAACAATTTAGCCACATCTCTTGGTGCTGGATAATAAGAACTCATATCACTAAAAGAAAAATGTTGATAGAGTTGAGACAGCATGGGGTGGTTTGTGATAAGGGTCTGGGGAAAAGTAGGAATGATGAAGTGATATTTTGAGTTTTCTTTAAGTAGGGCCATTGCTCCCAACTGTTTTTCCCTTTTCCCGATGTATTATGTTTTATTTTAAATGGATAATTACATGGAGAAGATTCGTATCATCTCCATACAACACTAAGTAATTTCTCACATTTATAATTTATTTACTTTCAATTATTTGGTTGATTTTGTTGTTGTGGCTTGTCAGAAGTTTTTTTTTTTTTTTTTTTACTTCTATTATAAACATCTCAGGTATTCATATTAAAGTATTTTCGTTTTTATATTCTATTCGTTTTTATCTTGATAAGCGTAAGCCCTGTGATTTATCCATTATCAAATGCTTTTCTTTCATAGGTTTCCCACCAACTCTTTGAAATAAAACCATTACCACATTCATTGTGCAATAATTGTCAATCATCCACATTAAATTGATAAGCTTTAAATAGACAGAATAATAGCTTAAATTGTTTTACAATAGAACGGCTAAGCAGGATGATGTGCTATTGCTGACATGCCCGAGGCTTTACCAGCTAGAAATAATACCATAGGTTAATGCATAAATAAGCAAATCAAATCCGTGCGTTACCCCAATTCAATTCATTTAATTCCTCTTTAATAAAGAGCGCCCCCACCCCCTTGGCCCCGCTATTTAGTTCGGATTTGTGCAATGAATGCAATAAATGTAAATCAATCTAGATGAGAAAGAATCCCATTCACAGAGGAGAAAAATTTCATCTGGGAAAAGGAGACAAATGTAGGAGGGGCCCGCTCATAAAAAGCAGCTGTTTCACAGTAATCTTTTTTCGTGCCCTGTCACTCACCTTGCCTTTTCACTATCTCTGCGTTCAAAACTCTCCGCTATTGTATTTAGTTGCCATATCTTCTTTCCCATTACATTGCCATAGTCCATATTCGTCCAGAGAGCACAACTTGCCCATTTTTTCGGACAATCCCCTTGTAGTTGTTGGAGTGAAAGAGGAGTGCATGGATGTCAAATTGTCCTCAAAACACCATGAAAGATTGATTTGCAGCACTTTTCAGGCCCCTGACATTACTTGGAGAGGAGCTGAATAGGAAACCCCCGAGCCGGGGATGGAATAAAGATGTCCTCTCTGCTGGAAAAGAAGGAAAACTGCCCATTTACCCCCAGTCCATCAAGCCCGAAAAATAGGCAAGAGAGGAAAAAACACAGAGGACTGTGACTATTGAGAAGAAAAGGGCCGTATATACTCATCTAAACGTTGTCACAATACTGGGGGCTAAGAACATCCATGAATATTAAACCGCTTACCTCAACAAGGGCTAGAAAAGTGAACCACGTCAAAGCAGCTTTGCATTTTTTGCATGGGAACAATGCTGTAAAAACACGAGCTTGTTTCCATTCTGTTATTCCCGCGCTAACTCCTCACAAAAAATTTCATATTACCACCACATGAATACGAAATGCCTGAGAAAAAAATGTCTGAGCAACTCCCAGACCAAATGACCTAATTATGTTGACAGACAAACTTTAAAACTAATTGTCGCACTCCCAATTGATCAGTGTTAAACTGACAGCAATGTCTTTTTGAAACGCTGTTTTTGCACAGAAATCTGCCTCTTGCATTGTCTTCAGTTATGGACACCAGCTCATAAATAACTTTAGCACATTTTGAAAAAGGTTATTTACACCTAACTTTCATTCATGCCTATTTATTATAACATACCTTTAGGCTGTAGTGCATTTTAATAATTTTGCGCTGTAATCCAAATTCTTTTAACAATGTTTCAGGGCATATTAAAAACTTGAGGTATAATAGATTTAAGATCAAGATAGTCCATAAGATAACACATGCCTATTTATGGATACATTTAGCCAATCGACATGCCTTTTGTAAATTGCAGTGTATGATAGTTACATCAATTTGATGTCAGCGTGGAGAAAGGGAATTTATTATAGCCCATCTTATACTATTACAATATCAGTTCGCTTAATTGTTGGACACACACACATACACACACACACACACAGAGTTTCTCTGTGGTGAAAGCAGAGGAGGACCGTCTAATAGCGCCTTTCTTGTGGCGGAGCAGGCAGGTCCTCACCATAAGGGGAGTGTCATTAATAAGTAATTAGACAGGGGTCACACCAGCCACTTATAAAAGAGCCCCTCGCCGCGAGGCAACGCAACACTTTCCACACAAGACATTTGAGGAGCGGGACGGAGCAAAAGCCCGTGTCCGTGTTTTTTTTTTACATTCAGAGAGGCTTTCCCTTCGCCACAGAGCTCGACTTGCAGCATCAATTTTGCCGACATGGGCTCTGTATTACCCGCTGATGCTTTGGCTCTCAAGTCTGGATTTAAGTGTCCGAGCCGTTCGCTGTCAGATGTCATCACCTCAGACATTTTGCACAGTTTCCTGTACGGCAGATGGAGAAACGTGCTGGGCGAACACCTGATGGAGGAGAGACAGAGCAGCATCAGCCCGAAGACTGCCTTCACCGCCGAAGTCCTTGCACAGTCTTTTGCAGGAGGTAATTTACACACAGGTTGTTTCTGAAAAGAGAGAATTTTTTTTGTGTCTATTTTACTTGCCTGTTGTTGTGATAGCCCTTCATGTGGGAAGTTTTTAGATCTCGGTCGATTCTAGCGGTTTTCATGGATAGTGGATATTAAGTGATTTTTTTTTATTTTTATCACATTTGTAAAATATAGTTTATTAGTCTTGTAGGGTAAAAAATCTTTCCTTGATTACTGTTATGAGATTTTTCCTTTTTTATTTCGTGCATCGGGAAATTGGCTATAATTCCCCATATGATTTCAAAATCATTATTACTGTAATCAATTTTATTTGTTTTTTTATTTTAATAGTGACAACTAAACTTGCGATAAATGTGTGAAAACCTTTTCGTTTAGTCCTAATGCTTGCACCTTTTATAATCTCGGTCCCACATCCTGTTCTTCTAGGACGAGACAGGAAAGTGAGAACCTTCCCTTCTCTAAATTTCTTTCCCAAGGGTTTCTGAGACTCACTTGTTGCTATTTTCCACATTTTCTCCTATTTTTGCTGCTTTTATTTCGACCCATTTAACGCATTAACCCGTTCAGGGCTTTGAGACCTCGCATTTAGGAGCTTGTTAGGCGTGTAACTGTTGCTGATTGAAAGACGAAGGGCATTAAATTCATTTGGTTAACTTTGTGCTTGACCTGGGAAAGTTTCCACTTAAACCTTGAGGAGAGAAAGGTTCCCTTTCTTTGAGATGTCCCGGGTTTTTATCCTGCATTCATCAATCTCCGGACAGTCTCTTTTCCTCTCTTGGCAGCTATGGGGCTCCGGAGCTTTTCTCTTTCTCTCTCCTTAAAAGATTTGCTGTTCCTCGCATAATGCACCGTGAAGGCTAAATCTAATGCTATTCATAGCATGTCAACCATCTAATCGCCTTTCCATTTTTTTGTTTGAGAAATTCCTGGGTCTTTTAAACAAGTCCTCGTTTCATTCAGTGCAAATTTATTGCTACAAAGTTCTTAAAAGGATAATGAATTTGGAATTAGCCGTTTCTTTTTCCAGTAAGGTTTAATGAATATCACATCTGAAGCATGACAAATTGCTGGACCCTGGGCAATAGAGGACCATTTAACCCCCATTCGGCCGGGCTTTTCGCAGTCCCAAATAAGAAAAAATTCTTTGATTTCGACATTAAAGAAGCGCAAGACTTTTTTCTTTTTCCCATTCTGAAGGCGGATGAAAATGCTTTCCGAGGGGTTTCTCCTCGCAACAAAAACGTTCATTTCAGCCAGATAATCGAATTAAACGGCGGATAATGTGTAGCTTAATAGTTCGTGACTAAAATAAGATCCAGTCAATTTACTGCTTTCAGGACTTTTCCCAAAATCCTATTTCGTGAGAAGCATTGGGATCTATTTACCCCTCTGGACAACTCGTTGACCACAAAATTAAAATTCCCTGCTGTATCTAAATCACATTTCTGGGGAGTTTTACTCATTTTACTGCAATTCTTAATCACCTTTTTCAACAAAAAATACATACATTTTCAACAAACATCTCAATTGTGCATGCACTTCAATATTGAACATTTCACAACGCGATTTATTTTAAATTTGACATGCCCATATTCATACATTTCCTCTCTCTCCTGTTGCAGAGGTACAGAAGCTGTCCAGCCTGGTGCTGCCCAGTGAAGTGATAATCGCTCAAAGCTCTATCCCTGGAGAAGGCCTGGGCATCTTCTCCAAGACCTGGATCAAGGCTGGTACAGAGATGGGCCCCTTCACTGGGAGAGTCCTGTCCCCTGAACATGTGGACCTGCTCAAAAATAACAACCTCATGTGGGAGGTGAGCATAGACCTGGGACGTTACTGATAGGCTATAGCTTAATTTATTAAGGGGGATACAAGGTCTTAGGATCTGATGCATGTGATATGATATGTAGCCCATAATGCATTATCCAGACTCCTGAGTTGTTTGGAGGTATGTGTAGTTTAGGAATAACTTCATCTGAATCCTCTTTGTGTCTGCTGCGCTCAGGTGTTCAACGAGGACGGCACGGTGCGCTATTTCATCGATGCCAGCCAGGAGGACCAACGCAGCTGGATGACCTACATCAAGTGTGCCCGCAACGAGCAGGAGCAAAACCTGGAAGTGGTGCAGATCGGCAGCAGCATCTTCTACAAGGCCGTGGAGGTGAGAACCAACTCACTGATTTTAAGAGAGGCTACACTGTGGTTATTGGTCTGCATCATAGCACGACTTGCTGGCCAAAAGGAGAATTACATATTTAATTCCAATAATTTGGCAAAACTCACAGTCGAGATAACCTTGTATGACACGGAGCAGCAAACCACCTGTTCATTAATAAACCTTCGTCCGTCCTTCCTTCCTTTTCAGACCATCCCGCCAGACCAGGAGCTTCTCGTCTGGTACGGAAACACCCACAACACATTCCTCGGAATCCCTGGCGTCCCAGGCACAGATGAGGACCAGCAGAAGAAGACTCGAAGTGGTGAGGCACTTTGCCCGCGGCTGCACATGGGAGGGAGGGATGAGAGAAGGGAGGGAGGATGGAGGAAAGCTGATCACTATCAGCAGAGCAATTATGGAGACCATTAGCTCTTTAGGCTATTGTGGCTTTGGTGAAGAGACTGAAATCTCTAAACCTCTGGTGGGGCACACGGTCGACTAGGACCTGTTAAGATTTGACCGTTAGATCGTCTATATTCTACATACTTAATCCATTCGTCA
>CABFOQ010001254.1:6720-29032 GCA_900660455.1 Gephyroberyx darwinii | reverse complement strand
ACTTCTATAAGTTCACTACACGCATCGGTTACACTTGTATAGAGCTATGAGGAGTTAGACTGCCGAGTAAAAACAGCTGATCTAATTCGTCAGGATCCGCGGTGTTACGGTGAACACAAAAAGTCGTCTGAGCTCGTCCTACGAGTTAAAGACTAGGCTTGGCTGGAACAAAAGAAAAGAAGTTGATGTGGCGAGATCTACCTTGTTAGAGACGGAGTCCCAGGAAAGGAGGGTGAGGGGAAAGTGACGCCGAAATTTATACCCTTGGCGATGCCGTGAGGGCGTTCCGAGTCTCCTCCAATGGGAGCCCGGAGATGGGGTAACGGTTATTTCGCGTATAGGTGCGAACTTCGGAGCTTGTTCGAATTTCGGCGCTCCCCTTTCTTTGTTTCAAACTCTCAGCCCAGCGGGTGGCTAGAGTTTAGGCTTGGAATGTTACATAGAGGCCGCAGCCGCATGTCATTTTATTATTCTTTGTCCTCGGCACATGGCCGGCCCCAACAGCTGTTATAAGCAGCCTATTTAGGCTTACAAATGAAATTAACACATTTTGTTGTTAATATGAGGTCTGTAAATACTTAAAGTGACTTTGCATGACTTTGCTTGTACTCCTGAACAAGCATGGTTAAACCATGAGGCTGATGGCCTCTTATGCTTTCTGGTTTTCACTCGCTGGGGGCATGTCTGCAAGGCCTGGGTGACATCATGACTGGACATGCTAGACAGTGCATCTGTGTTGGCATTGCACTTCCCTTGGCGGCACTGGATATCAAAGTAAAGGTGAAACTTTTCACTGTTGCTTTGAGTGCTAAAAACTCATGATACTCAGCATAAGTTTCAGCTGGGCTCAGGCCTCTACTGGCATAAGCAATAACTCGCTCATTGCAATCCTGAAATTGGGCAAGCACTGCTCCAAGTCCTTCCTCCCCGAAGCATCTGTCCGCAGCAAGAATGGCAATTTGTTGTATAGCCCAGCTGTAGTCAGCTTCTCTTTTAGATTTCAGAATGCCTCCTCGCATTCCTTTGTCCACTGGAATGGTGGTTCAGGAGCAGAATGTGCCTTGGTCCCCCTCTTTTTCCTTCTTGGGTCCAACGAGGTGAGACGATGCAGAGGTGCAGCCAACTTTGCATAACCTTCTGTAATAGCCTGAAAAGCCCAGGAATTGCAGCACATCCTTCCGATTAGAAGGCGGCTTCCAGTCTTTCACCCTGCTTATCTTCTCTGGATCCATCCTGATACCCTTGGCCACACTAGGTGCCCTAAATATTGAACCTCCTTATTCATCAGATGGCACTTTGATGGCTTCAGCTTCAGCCCATGTTCACGGAGCCTGTCGAACACCAGTTGCAGCTGCTCAAGATGTTCCTCAATTGTCTTGATGATGTCATCAAGGTAGATAAGCAGAAGGCTGAAGTTCAGATCACTGCAGCAAATCATCAATCTCTGGAAGCCCAAATGGCATCCGGTTGGCCTCATACTGACCCATAGGTGTGCTAAAAGCTGACTTGTGCTTATCCTGCTCTGCTACTTCCACTTGCCAGTAGCCAGATGTTGGGTTGAGAGTAGAGAATTACCTTGCCTGGCCCAGTGCTTCTAGTGCGTCTTTTATTCTTGGTAGGAGAAAAGCATCTTGGGTGCTGCAGGAGTTCAGCTTCCTGTAGTACATACATATTTTCAATGACCCATCCTTCTTGGTCTCAACAACAATCGGGGAGGCATAAGGGCTCATGCTGAGGCGTGTCACTCTGGCTCTCTTTAAGGAGTTACCTGATGTCGTACCACTGGGAGGGTGGTAGCTTCCGATACGGGAGGAAGAATGGCTTTGGATCCACCACATTTTTCACCGTCTTTGTGTATCCGTAGTCTGTTGTGTGCTGAGAGAGGACATCTGTATTCCTCTCCACCAGCTCCTTGAGTAGAGCAAGTTGCCCCTCCTTCTCAATGGCTGCATCACTCAGATCCACACAACATGCTGGAGAAACTCCCCTAGGTTTGCTGCTCACACCTTGGTCATGGCTTTGGCATGGTCCAGACAGCTTGCTCCCACTATTTTGGCTCTTGCACACACATGCTCGATGATTCATCTCTTGTCCTCCATCTGCAACCTGCAATACATCTTGGACAAGGAAAACATCTGCCAGGTGAGTGTTTGGTTTAATCAACACTGCTCGTTCAGACAGGTTCATCACTCGGACAGGGACACACCCTTTCATCACATTAGCAAGGCCTAATACAAGGCCCCCTGGAAGCGCTGGCCTACGATAAGTGCAGTGTATAGCCTCTTGATCAGCCCAGTTTTGACCTTGCACATTACATCCATCTCTTTAACAGAGCCCACTCTGCCTTCAGGACCACTAGGTCCCACCTTGCCTATCTCAAGTAGTGCTGCATAACATTATGGGTGGTTCTCTTTCACTTTGTGGAGAAACTGCTGGCCATAAATTGCTTGGACGTGTCTTCTGGAAGCACGTACCCATGAGCCGTGGAACCATGGATTGGTACTCCGTTTCAAGAATAACAAAGGCTGGTACAGTTGCATAATCCTGGCCCAAAACCTTGAGGTAGATGTGGAGCACATGGAACGTTCTGGCCACCAGCACCTTTCACAGGAATGTTGGAAGGTTGCCGCCTCTGTTTACACAGTAATGGGTGTTTGGGTGTGTGCCAGAACTCATAGGTAATGCTGGTTACTTGAGAGCCAGAGTCAATGAGTGCCCTACACGTTTCTCCATTGACTTCCACTTCACCTTCATTCCTGGGACCCACTAGAGGCATGTTATTTACCCCTCCATCCTCATGTCTTCGCTCTTCCTGTTGGAGAGCTTGCTGCATACCCATGGCAGCACCCTACAGATGCAACTGTAAAATGGTCATAGAATTAAATAAAATGTCACCAAAAATCCTGTCCAGAGCATCAGAGTCAGGTTTGAAAGAGTTCTGCCAAAGAGCAATCGATAACTGTCTGGACACTTCCGAAAGAAGAGGTATATTTATTTGAAAGTAAATGGTTCATAATGTAAATACCATAGTTACAGTCTGTCTTGTTTTTTTCAGTTGACATGATGACATGACACATCATTTTGTCACTTCCTCAGGACTCATTGTGGGTGCAGCAGTGTTGCTACTGCCTTCACTTTTTAGAGAAGACTCATCTTTCTTATACAGTGTGGACAAGTTAAATTTCAGCTCACAATAATGTGTGTTAAGTGCAGTATGTTCCACAGTCCATTATATATTTCCGTAAAGAGTGTACAACACGGTGGGTGGCAATTAGATTATTTGTAGCCACCTTTATTGTTTTGTTTTTCTGCTTTTCTTTTGAGCCTCACAAAAAAGGGTGGGGTGTGTGGGAGTGGGTGGATTAAAGATTGTGTTCATATTTTTTTAGATTTTTAAATAAAACAGTGTGCTTTCTAATATGACTAATTAATTAATTAATTAATTAATTAATTGTAACAATGATTAGGTTATATAATAACAAAGAAAGACCAAAATAATGATCATAAACAAAATATATATGGAGAGCCTCTCAAGATTCTAAATGGTTCTAGGTAGAACCCTTCATAGATGGTTCTAGGTAGAACCATTAGAAGATAAAATGGTTCTAGGCATAATCCTTCATAGAGGGGTCTAGGTAGAACCGTTAGAATAAAAAATGATTCTAGGTAGAACCCTAGTTTGCAAACAGTTACCACTTGCTGCCATTTGGAGACAGTATGTGTGAAGTTGCCTAGTGCAGCTTCAGCAGGAAATTTATGAAAGGAAAAGAGAAATCATCCCTCTCCACAATGCTATAAACATGAACTTAGAGTATCCATTAGCTGAGACCATAGCCACTAATCTGATTTTTTTTTTGTTGCACATGAAATCCAATTACCCATATGGTGAAGCTCAGCAGTATTTCCTATTGGCAGTACATACCACGAGAGCGTCATGGTGCCCAGGTCACTGGCCCCACTCCACACTCTCAGACCCCCCCTATATGTAACTGAGTCAATTTGTAGCCCCTTGTGCAAAGGGGTGTGTGATTGGTGGATTGAAGTTTTGCATCCCCCTGTCGGGAACTCTTATTGAATTACCACCATGTGGGCCCAGCAGCTGTTCCTTCTGGCCACAGCAGGCCGCTGTCGTTAATTGAAGCGTAATGGGCTCAACAGCAGGGAAGGTCAGACAGAGAGAGCTCCACTGATGCACAGCCCCTGTCAATCCCTATACAGGACACGCTTAGATATTTTTAACTTAATTCTAGTGTTGGACTGATATATTGGGGCGATATAGGCCTATTATTAAAAATCTTATGTCATCCAGTCATGTGGTCCACCTCCAATATGATTGCTTGTAAAACCAATCGAATTTGACTTTCTTTACACATTTATCTATTCATTTAATTGTTAAGTAATGTAATGTATCCCAGAGTTCCGCCCACCAGTGAATAGGGTCACAATATGCAACTTTTTGCCTTGAGACTGGGAATGTATTATCCTGGGTCAATAAACTGAATGGAAAATAAAAGTTAACATGTTCCAGTAGAACTGAAGTAATTTGTGTAAAACAACATGAAAAACTAAAAGCTCAAGTGAAGCATATGTGAGCTTATTGTACTAGTAAATTTTACTTTCACCATGCCCCAGCCCTGAGTGGGTACTGATTTACATAAGTGCTCATGACTACCCTGGCATCATTCATTTTTGCTCCCTCAATCTCTCAACATGGTGTCTATTAGGATTATACAAAATGTGCCTTGCCAATTTGGTGTTCTAGCCCATTAATAACTAACAGCAGCAAGGCTACTCCTGATGCTGGCGTCTCCATGTTACTTGGTACTGTATGAATGGATTTATTTTTTCTTTTCTGCTATAGACTTATGTAAAAGCCTAAATCTATCTGGGCATTGCCAATAAAATTGTAGACAATATGGAGCCTGGTTGAAAAGCTGTTTTTGCTCATGTTCGTTGTGCTGCAGGTCGTAGCACTGAAGAGTGTCAGCTACACTAATAGCTCAGCCATTCATCTTAGTGCTGACACCTCAAAGCACCTTGAATTATTCTCCAAGCTCCACTGATGTTGAAGGATTCAAAAATATATCATGGATCAATGGTATGAGATCAGAGAGTCAATTTTATGAGTTGGAAAATCACAATGCTACTAAACATGGTACAGCTACTGCAGGCATTGTATAGCTAGTCATAACTAAGATTTTAATGTCCCACTGTGGAGCCTTTCTGTACAATATGAGTTCCTTCCATGAAAGGGTCTTTGAATTTTGGGTTGTACTGTAAAGCAGGCGACATGAAAGATTTCTGTTGTGGAGTGTCCTGATGAAGTAGGATGGGTGACTTGTGATGTGCTTCTGTGCATGTTGTGTAGATGCCTATGCATGGGTTTGTGTCCCAGCTCACACTGTGCTGTCACGTTTCTCTACCTTGTTTTCTGTCATTCTTCGCTGACACTGAAAGTCAGTTACATGAGTTTGCTCTGCCTTTAAAACAGAGAGAAAGACTGGTACAAAATCAATATTTTTGTCCACCAACAGTGCAGTCTGATTTAATACACCGCTGTTTTCATTCAGAATGTTGGTATGGAGCACTGTATAGGTCAGGGTTATAAATTTGAAGAGACCTGAGAGCGCTGCGCTGTTTCTGAGTGCTTGTCGCTGGTGAGGGGCTGTACCCGAATAGCTGGAAAGCAGAGATAAGGCAATAGGATCATTCTGGGTTCTGTACTGTACGATTTATTTTAGAAAAAATCTTAAAACAAAACAAAACAAAACAAAACACTGATGTGTTCCAACCAATTTAAAAAAAAATACCAACATTCCTTTCAGTTGTCATTTTTGGTCATCAGACACTTAGTTAGGGTTAAGGTTACAATTGGGTTCAACACCTTTCTCTGGAGGTCAGCAACAAGCTGCCCTCCAGCCCTCCTGTTCCCTACATTGAGGTTGTTTTTTGTCAACAAAAAACATTTAATCTCCCGCAAAGATTGCTACTCTTTTCCTTTAATAATGTATGTGGATAGCTGCATCAGCTCATCATAGAGTCAATGGGAGGCATTGTCCAAGATGTATATCAATTTGGACCTCATCTTTATCCTGCCTCCCCAGTGCACAACAGCAAAGAACAGTGCACTGACCACTGGTAGAATATGCACAGTAGTCTGTTGCACACATGGAAAGCCTTGAACATCCTCAAAAAGAGTTCACCCTGTCCTTTCTTGTTGAATGCATCATTGTTGTTGCCCAGTCCAATTTGTTATTGATATGAGCCCCCAAGAACTTGTAAAACTGTATTACCTCCACATCCTCTCCTTGGATGTTGATAGGTGTCAGTAGCTTCTTGCTCTGTTGGAAATCCTCTACCAGCTCGTCTTACTGACAGTGAGCTGCAGACAGTTTTCCTTGTACTGCAGAATGGGGCTTTCCACCAGACTCCTACACTCATTTCCCTCACTAATGCATCCTGCAATTGTCATTTAGAACCTCTGGAGGTGGCTTGACCAAGAGCTGAATCTGAAATCTGAGCTGAATCAGAGGTGTAAAGAGTCAACAAGAGATGTAAGTGTACAGTCCCCTTTCGGCTGTTGTGTTGCACTGTACCACGTGTGACATCTCTGGAAGCAAACAGACTGCAGTCTGCTGGTGAGGAGATGTGTAATCCAGGACTCCATGGAGTTTCTCCCTGTGGCTGGATGATGTTAAAAGCACTGGAGAAGTCAAAGAACATTATTCTTACTATGTTATCAAGCCTCTACAGACTGGAGTAAGCAGATATGTGATGATGTCTTCTACGCTTATGTGTGGCTGGAGGAGATCCAGGGAGTCTTTTGATTTTGTGAGAGTCATGAGGGGCAGGACCAGCCACTCAAAGGTCTTCACTATATGAAAATTAACTTGCCACTGGTTCTGTAGTTGTTGTGGACACTGGGTCATCGGCTCTTGGGCACTGGGACAATGCAAGTGGCTTTCCATAGTGGAGGCACCTCCTTCAGGCTCAGAGATAGGCTGAATGAAGATAGGCTGGGGAGCCTCTGCTAGCTAGAGAATTATAGGAATAAATCATTTTGGGCCACTGATATGTCAGATGTCCTATAAAGGGAAATGCAAGGACTGTTGTATAATATTGTTTCCATCCTGGACAGGAATTGAATATTTGCTCAGAATTAGCTGATCTGAGATGGGAAAGATTTGAACTATTTCACACTATTTCAAGGTCAAAATCTTAAAACTATAGCTTGTTGCTGTTAATCAGTTGTGTCAGTGGCCCAAAAATAATTTTACCTGCAGAGATAAAAACAGATTTTGGCCACTACTTATCTCATAGTTCTTAGATATAATATATATATTAATATATATTTAACTAAGAAATGTTGAAATGCTAAATGTTAAAATGTGTGTTTTGGGGGTTAAAAAGGATTTATGTTGCTTTTATTTTTCCTTCACTCATGAGTAAGAGTGTATGAATCTGAAACCAACTTCAGCTTTTCTTGCTTTTCACTGCTCTCCAGCAGAGCAGTGACACTGTTGCTGTTAAATACAGTATCTATACTTTGAATTTCTTTGAGTGATTCAATGTTACAACAGCTTGCCATAGATGTACCATTCGCTTTACATCTGACATACACAGTGTGACCTGTTACAAGAGATTACAAGAGCCATTGTATCAACAATTAACATACAAATCAATTCCAATGTTGTATACTCACCAAGTGAGTACGCTAGTTAGGGTCACAGGTGTAATCCAGTCCAGATCCAATATATTATAGGAAGACTTCAACATTCACATTCTTCCAGCGTGGTAGAAAAATGTGTCTCTAGGTAGTGCTACTGATGTGACATTGTGACACGCTATCCACAGTGAAAAGGCTTGATTTTCTGCTGTATTCTATTTCTGTCTGTCTTTCATGCTTTCACTTGGCAATGTTGCAGATGAACTTGTTGAACGAAAGGAAACCTTTCTTTGTGGCTCTCATTCACTTTGTAAAGGTCTCTGCAGCAAATATAGATATAAAATACAATAGAGACTATTTTTGTTACAGAGAGTATAGACTGAGAAGTAGGTTATTGGCCTGTCTGGAACCGGAATTGGCATACCCTTTCCTAAATCCTAACCTCTATCAAGTCATGTCAAGTTGATCCAAGTTATTATCCCTGAGAGGGGAATACTGCTGGCAACAGTCTCCACAATAAGAACACATAAAATAAAATAAAGTATGCATCACAAGAAACAGGAGCTATATTTTCCAACCCCAACCTACACTAGGTTTGAGTCATGCTTAAAGGAATACACAGTATATATGTCATGTAAATGTATAATAGCTTATAGGAGATTGTCCCATTGGTCAACTTAGCCGTTAAGGGATGAGAACATAGACACCAAATTTATCTATATGTCCCCTCTGCTCTAGTGCTCCATGCTAACACTAGCATTCATATTGAGTGATAGTCGTTCACTGGCATTATCAACGTAAGAAGACTGACCTTTTTGTAATCAAATGTGTTTTTTTTATTATATAGCTTTTAGATTAATACATTTTAAAGATAAAATATCATTAATGTATTCATCTATTGCCCAGTGATTTTTACAATCTCCCATCACTCACCACCTTCCCTTCCTATAGAAAAAAAAGTAGTCCCTGGTAGTTCAAAACAGTATGTTCATTTTCTATCATGTTTTATGTACATTTTCACAATTTTTCCTTTACAGAACTACCAGACTTAACTGCATGTCATATAAGATCACTTACCATTTAGCTTTAGAGCTGTTCTCATTTTCTCACTTTTGAGATAATACCAGTGGCATACTATCACTAAACATAGTGTATGCTAAAGTGTTAGCATAGACCAATGGAACTAAGGATCTTCCAGAGACCCATGGATGAATTTGGTGCCAATGTTTTCATTGCTTAAGTGGTAAGTTGACCAATGGGCCAATCTTCCCAAAACTTTGTGTATTCCTTTAAGACCCGCAAGTACTGAAGTGCAATGCCTATCTATTGCTCACACGCTCAGTGAAGCGCCTAGTTGCTGCTGCCAAAACATTTTGTGGGTACTCGATACTGGAGAAGGTACTTATTCCCCCTCCTGCTGTACCCTACATGAATACACACTGAGTGTGTGACAAATTGTATTCTATCGTCTCCATTTCCTGCTCATCAGAGGCTGATACTGGTGACTGACATTGGTTATCTTATTGGCATACAGCTATGTCTTATTTGCACTTCTTATGACTGCCTGCTTGGAGCACCAGGACAACTCTTATCGGTCACAGAAAGGTGGACTAAATTGGCTTTCAAATACTCTCCTGGTATTATCTAAACTTTGTTTAAATTGTGTTGCCCTATGTGGCCTCACATTTTGTACTCAGAACAGGTTGAACCCACTATATGGACCCAGGTCTGCTGTTCATTGGTCCATTCATACAAACAAGACAAAATGAGCCCTTTGTCAGCACATCACACAACAGGCTTGTCCATATTATAGGACCATTGAGGGGAAATGGTAAAAATGGTCTTTTGACCGGTGCTTTGCCCTCAGAAAAAGTGCTCCCATGTACCCATACGAGCAAAGTGAATTGGATCAATATAAGGTTAAAGTTTAATCCCTGAATCATCCATTCAAACAGCGGGATCAATAGAGGAAGAGCATTTGAGTCCTCTTCCTCCATATGGAACCATAATTCCCAGTAACAGACCCAGCTGCCTCTCCTCTCCTCTCCTCTCCTCTCCTCTCCTCTCCATCCATGGCTGCACTCTGCTAATCCAGACAGGTACAGACACTGCATCTGGTCTCCCAAGCAGCCTTTCTCTATTGTCCCAAGCCCTTATCTCTCAGCACAATACTGGAGCCTTCTTAAAGCACAAAGCTTTAACTTGTTTCCCCTTGCCCCAACAAAATTCAAACTTTGTGCTCTGATGTAACAACACTTAGACTCTCTCCATTTTAGGAAGGACACTTAAAAAGTTGCTTTGTGTGTGTATTTGTGTGCTGTTTGAGTGCCTATGGTTAATTGGGTGCTTTTGTGTGTGTGTTTGATAGGAAGAAAAATCTGTGTTTGTGTGTGCCTGCAGGTGTGTGCTGTGCACGTTTGATTGTTTTTTGGATACATAAAAGAAATGAACCATCTTGAATGTCTGCGTACAGCAGACCTTATTTTATAGTGTCTTCTCAAGTGTATGAAAAGTTACTGTGCATCCCTGATGTGCCGCCATCTCTCTTTTCTGATTCACCTCAGAGCTTTGGCTTGCTAATGTCACACAGATATTGTACTTTAACACATAACAATTGAAAACAGAACTGTAACATCGCGTAGCAGTCGGCTCATTGTTTCAGATATGTAGATAACACAATATACGAGAGTAACATAGCTTCGCTTGTATGGGTTATTGGTGCTACTGGCAGTGTCGATGGGTTTGAAAAGGTCAGTGAACACGATGAGCATAATGTTCTGACATTTATAACTCTAAGAGTGGGAAGGATAATAATGTTTTTGATGACTCAAAATACAAAAATGGTGCCTTTATGCCTGAACTGCAGCCTTCTTTTTGAATCAGCTAAGTGCTACTTAAACATCAAGTCATAATGTTTTATGTTTTCAAGTCCTAATTTATTTTGTTTTCAGCATTTCTCCATTGTCAGTGCCCTACTTTGTGCTGTTGGTTGACCAGTCATGGCCTTGTTGGCAAGCTTTCTCCATTTTTAAATCTTTGCAATCTTTAACAACATCTAAACTGTGCCCCAGTGTATAAATTAATTGCGCTTAAGATGATGACATGCAATTCTTCTTTGAAGACTCAAAATTATATTTTTATTATGCAAAGCCTGCTTTGAACTGGCTTAGGGGAATCGATTCACTCATACATACATCTTGGTCATACAGCATTTTTCCTTTTAATCTTGAAGTCATAGACTGCAGCACATGATGGGCACTGGATGGGTCAATTTAGTTTTGATCTATGTGTAAAAACAATGAACCCACCTCAGTTGTTCTCTTAAAGACTTTCTCCAGTGGTGATGTTTATATAGGAAACTAGCTATTGAAGTTGCCATTCTGCCTTTCTGGGGCTACTTTTTAGTGTGACACACATTATGTCAAATTCCAATACTAAATCTATAGCTCTCTATGCGATAAGCTATGCAACCTCTTCTTTCTCCAACATGTTGGAACACACAATCCCAGATTACCACATTTAAAAAGCAACGGTCTTCACATCTTGCACCGCCACTCATCACTAGAACCAGGCTTTTAATTTCACCCATGGTTCCCCTCTCCTATGCATCTTTTGCCTCTGTATAATTGACCAGCCATCTCTGGACATCTTCTCCAGGCTAGGCTGGTTTACATGCTACCCTCCCCCGCCTCCCAGTCCATTAACAGTTATTTTCCAGAGGGATGCCTGCCGGGGAGCGTCAGGGTCCAGGTGTCTCCGCGACTGCTGACCCGTGTTATCAGCCTGCCTCAGCAACCAGGCCTTTTTAAGAATAATCCTACCACCTCTCCCCCTCCTTACACCAACTACCCTCTCTATCAGCAGTCAGTCCCTTCTGGACCCTCAGCAGTCGGACTCAGACATAGTGAAATGCATGGTTCATTTCCCCCCAAACCTCCCTCCCCCACCTCACTGGCCCTCTTATCAAATGAGAGTGGAGACAGACTGACCGGGATTATAGCCTGTGCTGTATTCATTATAAGCTGTTTTAATGAAGGGGGGTAGGTGGCCAGGTGGAGCTGCCACACAAAGCAAGTTTGGCGGAACTATCTGCCTGACTTTCTAGCTATCTATCTCTTTTTCTTCCTCTTTCTGACTGGAATGATTTTTCATCTTTGCTTTAAAAAAAGGCATCGTTGATGCACTCAAAGACATTTAAAAAAAATAAAATTGGTGTCTATTTCTACTCTGCTTTCTTCCACGTATATTGTCACAGCTTCCTGAGGGGGAGTAATTTCATCGTCTCGCTGAAGATGAACCACCTGAAAAGCAGCTAATTAAAATTCTGGGTGAAGAGGACTTTTCGTGCCTGACAGGGGAAATGTCCTCTCACCTGTAGCAACTTCAGCTGTTTGTTCACTCACGTTTTCCTGGGAGACTTGTCTTATCCCTATCAACCATGCTCACAACAAAGAAATAAAAAAAAAAAAAGCTGATTATTTTACAGTTTTTGTTCTGCTATTGTTCTGTTCTACTAATTTGTCATTGTCTGATTTGATCAAATGTTTGTGGTGCGAAAATGAAATCTGGCTAACAACACAGTGTGTTGTTGCTTTGTTTTAGGCAATTCAATTAGAGATGTTTTATTCCAAAGGCTATTGATTCAGTTTGAACAGGGAAATGAGTGACTTAATGGTGCATGAATACCTAGTTGTGTGCCTTGCATATGGCTGAAGTGGCTTTGATGCATGAAAGTATAGTATACTGTTACACATCAGAGGGAAGCATTAGCTCTATTCACATTATAGTGCATCAGTGTGTATTAGAATTTCTTGCTCGTCTCTTATTCTCTCAGGTTACCATTGATGAGCAAATTAATCTGTGTTGCTGTTGCGATTGTGGATGGAATTGAGCGGCAATAGTCATCGATTATATAAATGAAGCAATAGGCAGAGATAATCCTTCCAGATCAGACATTTCATTTTGAGCAGCGATGATAATGAAAAGAGCTTGTATGTTTAATGCAGCTGTTGGCTTCATACTCTGCAGTACACAGCTTTCCCTGGTTTCATTTTTCATTTCATCAAAGGTAAAGATGACAGTTAATCTCTCACTAAGAAATACTGTAATTACGTTTTTTTTTTGCTTTCTACATTGTGACTTTTATTGTAAAAT
Source organism: Gephyroberyx darwinii (assembly GCA_900660455.1). NCBI lineage: Eukaryota > Metazoa > Chordata > Actinopteri > Trachichthyiformes > Trachichthyidae > Gephyroberyx > Gephyroberyx darwinii. Next base: position 16,212 of record CABFOQ010001254.1, on the reverse strand, counting down.
ATACTTCAGACTGTTGAAGTAAAGATTTCCGCTCTGTGACAGTATTTGGCATCATTAATTAGATTCAGAGATTTTCAGCAGCTCGTCCATATTTAAACATCCTTGTGACACATCTTTGCCTCTTTCAAATTTACCCTGTCTGATCACATTTGCTTTGTAATTAATCATTCCAATTCAGCAATCTTCTTGAGAAGCATATGCTCACAGGCCAGCTAATTCAGTCATTCAATTTCCAACGCTCAAAGCAATTTTTCATAGCTGTCCAGAAATTGTGAAAAAGAAAAAATCATCAAGATGTACAGGTTATTTAAATCCAAAATAAGACCATTTCCCCATGTTTTTGGTTAACTTCATCCTCAAGAGTGAATAATGGCTGACTGACATTTTGGTGGTGAGGCTGGGTAAGGATGGCTGGTCTAAAATTCTGTCTTCACCTGTTATCAATGCCGTGACCCTGTCTGTTAGCCATACCTTTGTAGCACATCTAGACAGGCAGGCAGAGCCATAGTATGTTGCATGCCACCAAGATAAACAAGCCGCTGATCAAGTTCACAAACCTGGTTTCAGAAGCACCCTCTGTCTTTCAGATACAGCCACTTATTACATAGGTATGGTAACATAAGGTAATATAACATACCTTAGCTTCAGAAACTCAAAGTTTAATCTTTTTGTTTTTTACCAAATAAATAAATAAATGATCACATTCATTATTGAAATTGTTCCCCTGAAAGTAGTATGTGTAATCAAAGTTTGCACTTTTGGTCTCTAGAGAAATGATGTGCCTGGATTTTGCCATTCCACAGTTTTTGGTGAGATCACCCCTCTTATCGCCCCCTCAAAAGTCCTGGTCACAGTGTTAGCAGGAGACTGGATATAACCACATGTGGAGCAAATTAATTGCTTGAATAGTTATAGCATAGTAGTACTTTCTGGGGGAATTTCATCAGTCCAGGACACAACAATAACTACTGAATCATTCAAGTGGAGCCTGATGTAAGTGCAGAAAAACACAGAGGTGAGAAAGTGGTGAAAAGTACCACATATACTCTTACCGTAATAGAAATCGAAAGTAGAGATTGAATAAAAATTCCATCAATTGTTTCTCCTCACCTGAAACTGCATAGAAATTGATCTTGTTCTAGCCAGCAGGAACACCTTCCTTCCATCCTATTTGTTGGCTTTTATTTAGTTAGTTGCTAGCCATAGGATGAGGGCTGCTGCAGAGACAAGCCCATTTAAGCTACAATGGAAGGGCAAGACAAAGCACTTAAAAGCCTTGGGAAATAAGGCCTGGGTCATGGGGATCTGGGGTTCGCGGGAGCATGGCTGGGAAAGTCAATACCAGAGTGGAGCTCAGAGCTGGGGACTCAGAGGGACAGGTGGGGGGAAGGAAGGGGAAGGGGGAATAGGAAGGGGGGCAGGAAGGGGAAGAAGGGCAGGAGGTGTTAATCGAATCAGGGATTCTCCAGGATGAGGTCTCAGAATTGACAGGTAATCATTGAATGTCATTGGAGAGCAGAAACTGGAGCTGCAGCTGTTGGATTGCACTCTTGTTTTTGATATCACTGTCAGAATGTGACACAAGCAATGACAAATCATCACTGTAATCCTCAGAGTTTTATGTGAAACACCCTGTGCTAATATGATGCAGAAGAGACGTTGCCCTTCTCCAATATGACTGTAATAAGTCTGAATTTGGGAGGTATAATACTTATAAACTTTTGCGAAGATCTTTCAGCCAGGGTGAATAGTTAAAGGAATATGGGAGAAAAGCTGAATGGATTATAAATCACAGTACAGTCATATCCCTGGACCAATGCATGCTGATAGTGTATAAAATGAAAGGAAGCCTGTGGGTCATGCATCTTTATGAAGCCGACCCGCATCTAAACACTGTCATTCATTGCAATGTAGCTATCAACAATGCAATGTAACGTGAAAGAAATATGATCTTTCCAACACAGAGAATGTGATTGCTTGAAGTGTGAAATTTTACTGTCATGTTTACATCAATATAATTTATTAATATTAGTACATTTCCCATTTCTTTTTGTCTTTCTCTATTTCAGAACCCCTAGCCTCACTAACTCCGAACTTGACAGAGCCAGCACCAGGGGGTTATCACCGCTCAGTGCTGCTGGAGGTGTGACACAATAACAGCCCTCTACACATTGATTCACAGAGGATTAAGCTACTGCATGATGCTTCAGGCGGAAGGCCTGGCCCAGTTGATTTACCGTCCCTGTCAGACTTAGCATCTTGGGAGGCCTCTTCTGCCCTGTCCCTGCCTTCTGCAGAAGGACCAGTAACCATCACCTCCCACTGCATCAACCAAACCACCTAAAGGGATGACTGGCAGTCATCTCGTTCAGGTACAGTGTACAGCAAATAGTATATGGAGCAGTATATATTTGCCAATAGTGATTTACAAAAAACTCACTGATGTATGATTACAAGACTTGTTGAATATATAGTCTCTGCTAGCAGTTGGAGTAATGTCACTTTGTGGAACATCCCAAGTTCAATATTGGAGGAAAAAAGTTAACAATTACCTTTCGTTGTTGGGTCGATATCAGGGTTTTGTCAGACAACTTTGTTTAAGTTCATCTAGACAGCCCTTGTCCATCTAGATGTCTGTCTCATACAAGTGGATGAGGAAAAAGGCGCATGGTGCGGTGTGTTTACAAGCAACTGCTGAGTGAGATTGGTCTCTGGTGTGACAGAGAACATAACGTGATGCATTAGAGTTCTATTTACATCAATTTCTATACATTGACCAACTTTTTATTTTGTGGTGGGCTACTGATATAATGGCGGTGCACAACATATGAGCCTATGCATGGGAAACCTTGCACACTAGTACCTATTCTGAACAATCAACTCATTTTATGCTTTACTACCTGCTGCAGTTCATTTGGTTGACAAAGCAACTTGTTTACGAGTTATGCTATGGAGCTAGCTAGCAATAGCCATGAGTTTCCCAGCGAGTTGGACTTGTGAACACCAGGTTGGAGCAGTGGGAAATCTTCCCATCTTTCTGCTTTGTCCGACACGATATGAATGCAGCAGCAGCAAGTTCATGCCTGTTCTTTGGGGTTTGTCAAAAGGAATTCTGGGAAATGCAGGAAATCACTAAGTTGAGAAGGCAGATGGATGGAAAGTATATACAATAAAAAGGTAAATTACAAAACTTCACATAATAACTCCTGGAATGCATTGAACATCACAGATTGGCGAGATATAACAATGTAAGTGTATCTGAGGGTGGAATTTTCCATTACAAGTTAGGGGGTTTACTGTATCACTGTCTACACTGTAGAATGATCATGAAAAAAACAATTTGGAGGACAAGGTTACTATTTAATAAAGATCTTTTTTTAATTTAAAGAGACAGTAGAGAGAGACAGGAAGATTACCGTAGGAGAGAGGGATGGCATGCAACAACGATCCCAGGCTGGATTCAAACCCAGGAGATCACGGTTAGATGGTAGCTCAACCAACTGAGCAACCAGGACAGCCCCACAAAAATGTGTTTTTATATTAAGTTGCACAGGCTTGTGATCAAGTAATAGAAGAAACACAAATGTATTGTGCATTGCAGTTCTGCTTCTTTCTATGCTGTCATGGTCATTCCTGCCAGTGAAAACAGCTGCAGAAATCAGCTTGTATAGATAGAGATGAATTTATCCTTTTGTTTTGCCAAACCCTTCCCAAAACAATGCCAAAGCATGGACAAATACTTCCAATAAAATCTGAGGTGTACACAGCACTTGGAAGCAGTTTTGACCTGAATCTACTGGATGCAGTATACAAAGAAGAGCATAGGGATGCAGGCAGGAATTTGAGCTTAGAACTCTTGGAAAATGAATGGGTCGGCTGGATAATTGTATGGAAATCCAGGCAAGAGGGTGGCATCTGTGGTAAACAGACTGGGATCGAATGCCTTTGTTTCCTCCCCAGCCAGAACTGGCTGTACCCTTATTTAAGGAGGCTGAAAGATAGTATGGCGATTGTACAGAGCCCTGGCATACCTAATTAGCTTTTGCCATTGATTTGGGAAGATCTAATCAAACATTAATTACTGTGACCACCTGTGAAGGGGAAGGTTGTACTGGCAACTGGGGGGGGGGTACTCATCTGTTCCCTGATGATAGCTTGAGGGTCCTCTCTTTCAGAATCCAGCGAGTGAATCCCCCACAGGAGACAGGGAAGCAGATTGCATTCCATCAGATCCCGGAGTATCTAATAGGATGCATAGAAGTGTGTGAGACACGCTGCTGTTTGCCATGTTTCCTGTGGCCATGGAGAACCGTGCGTGATTCCTTTGACCCAGTTATTAAGCAGCTTTAGAATTTATAACATGAGATTTTCAGGATAGCTGGCACTCCTGTTCCACTGACAGGCGGTTACAGGATGAGGCTGAGCTGAACAAACATAACTCTTCAAAACTGATAGGCCTGGAAAAAAATAGCCTACCAACCACTATTGGGTCCAGTCATCTAATGTTTTGCAACTATATCGAAGCATAGAGTGATCTCAAGTGTGTGTGTCTGTGTACACTTTGAAAAACATCACTAGGATGCCTGGTGGTCATGCCTGTTTTCTGTGCTTGTTTCTATGGAAGAGAGCATTTTCCAATCAGCCGTGGCATGCTCTGTCAGCCTATGGAGAGTTCTGCTTGTTCTATGAATAGTCAAATTAGATTGGCTGGAGGAAACATGCAATTTGGGTGCAGTCAGGTATGGCTTCTAGAGCGGTAAGGCCCGAGAGGTTGGCTAGTAATCAGGAAGCAGAGGTGTCTAATTGGCATATGGCTACGTAGGGCTCAGACTATGCTGCCCCTTCATCCAAATAGAATAAATTCTCTGGCCATCAACAACCTGAAACAGCGGTACTCTGTATAAAAAACAATGAATACATTGTAATTCAAAGTGGACAAATCCCTTGAAGCAGAGAGAAAGATTAACTCTATCACTATTCCTAGGGTTGCCAGATCAGGAATTTTATGAAACTGGACAATATGCTAACATGCACGTGCCCATATTTGTGAGACCCAGGTTACAATTTGGCACATGGTACAGAACGGAGACAGATAGTGTTAAAAAGCCAAACCCTGAATTTGTGCATTGATTGTAAAGGTTTCTCTTACAAATAGTTTCTCTTACAAGTGGGATACTTGTACAATTACACATCAAACTTTTGGACAATCTGGTCAGTCTGGTCAAAAACAGTCTGGTGCTTCTCGCAAACCCCCACAATTCTTTCTCTTCAACAAATGTTGCACCCATTGAGACACAGCAAAGTCAATAAGGTCTAATTCTCCTGAATGAAATCAAGCAAAAATCAATTGGCAGCCAGCGCCTTCACAGATACACCATGTGGAAATAATCCTAAATCTTAAATATATGTCACCCTTCAATAGTTAATCTCCCATCAGTTATACTCAGTTACCCAGACAAAATTGAATAAACCCAGTGTGTGGTGGTGTGCAACTGAAACAAGGATATGACTCGATTTTGTGTATTGCCACGATGCAGTGCAGTGGATAAAATGTTGCTTCTTCAATCAGTCACAAGATCCCATAGCTTGTTCAGCACCACATTGGTCTTAATCCATGTGGTGGAATGGAGGTGTCACCGTTTCTGGGAAGATAAGCAAATGACAAATCTTTAAATACCCATACATTATCACAGTGTAGTAGAATCTTTCGGAAACTGAATCAACCTTGTAAGATGTATCTCTGAAGGCATCAGGTGTTACAGATCTAATGCCATATTCAATATTTTTGCTGTTGGTGCAACACAATTAGAGGCCTAGTGAATCCAGGACTAATCCCTAACACTCCTAGGACATGAATCATAGTGGCAGGAGATAGGAATAAATGAGCTGTAATAAAAAGGTGCTAATACCCTCTATTATTCCAAGCTTAAAGTCTCCCCCTCCTTCATTACATGTTTCCACTTCTACCTTGGGAGGCTGAGATGTTAAAGACTCTCTCTGACTAATTATTTTTGGTCTATGTGGGAGGAAAGGCAGGCATGTAATCACACTCATATGGTAAATTTGAAAGAAATGGATGAAAACCTATTCCTGGGTGGGATGGTGTATTTCAGCCCAGCAGCTGTCTCTCAAACTCATGTTTCTGGGCCAGAGTTTGATGTTTCGACTGTGACATTTTTTGTACATCAGTCCCAGAATGTTTGAGACCTTCTCCACTCTTCCCATTTTACAAGGGCGTGGCACAGTGTATAATCTCTTACTCTGGCTGAAGACACAAGTGGAAAGACCCTCAGCCATATTTATGAGTTAGATATACTGATATATTTTATTTGCCTCCCACAGGAGTAAGAGAGGAAGCAAAGTCAATGGGCTGGACTATGATTCTTAAAGATGACTTTGGGGTTATTGCCTGCACGCGGCGAGCTGGGAACTACCTGCCCCTCTTCTTCCTCTTGTCTCTCATTTCCATTCAAGTCCAGTCAGACATTGAGTTTCCCAAGGACCATCATTTCTCATGGAAAACAGGTAAGATGACTCAATTACTCTTGTCATTTACTTTTTTAATTTGATTGCTCATGATTCAGGCAATATGAACTATCACGCTGTGATACATAATTGCATGTAGTTGCTCTACATTTGTTAGTGTTGCTTTGTTGGTGTTGTAGATAATTATTTTCCTCACTAGTCTCAGGTGAGGATTCAACAGGAAAATGGCACTTTGGGTGGTTTTCACACCAGTCAGAAAGTCATTACTACTTCTCATTACAGGAGACAATATTGGACAACTAGATTCACCTACTGTGCAACAAATTATGTGGTTAAAGTGATCCTCCTATTTTTGACATGTCACACACCAGTGGGAAGCATATAGGCTCCTATTGGACCATAAAATGAAAGCAGCAGGCCAATATTCCTGGGTGGTTAGCATATACCGAATGACTATCAATCCCCAGCCCTGTGGTGACAACCTCTGCTCAGATTGTAATCATAATGATGTGTATGCTGTGGTAATGTGACATGGTTAATGTGACGTTGCTGTGCAGTAAATAATGATGTCCGGGTATGCACTGCTCTGGATTTATGGCCCCAGTCATGCCTTGTCGAGGTGGTTTCACCGAGGGGTGTGTTCTATACATGTATTTTCCTGTGACTGTTGAGTTCAAGAATATAGGTTTTCCAAGATTTGAAGAAATAGGTGTTTTCCACAGTGTATGAACAGCTTTCTATACATAGCTATGCATTCTATATGTTTTTACATACAAAAGTTTATTTTGTATCGGCTTGTGTAGGTTTTAGTTAACATCTGTGAGCACATATTCTTTGGCAAATTTATTGAAAAGTTATGTAATCATTCATTCCCTCATGGGACTTTGAGGTAATTTTATGGTTCATAGTGTTTAGGAATACAGTGGTACTATATAATACTATACTATACACTATACATATACTATCACTAGTCACTATTTGTTTAGTGACTATGCATTCTCATTCATGTTTTTTTGTTTTTTCTTTGTCAGTGGAGAATTAAGAGTATATGATATGCTGTTGTTTCAATAAATCCTGCCAGGGTCCTTTGGAAGATCGAATGATGAAGTCTCTCTACAGTTCATCTAAATTATGTGGGAAACCTTCAGCTATAAGAATCAGCTGAGGGGCAATGATTTTCAGAGAATGAGAAATCAATAAAGGTTTTCATTAATGAGAAGGGTCTCAGCCCCTGGGCTGGATTAATGCAAGGGCTTACTGGCCTTACTGGCCCCAGGTTCTCAAGGCATCAAGAAAAAAATATATACAGTCATGCTTGAAAGTTTGTGAACCCCTTACCCCTTGTAGTACCTTTTTTCGTTTTTACCAGCTACTATGCAAAAAAAATCAGATTACGCAAGCACTCCCTAGTTTATCAACCAATTAGCATCACTACACAAGCTGTTTCAATGGGACAATAATGAGTTCCTATGTTTCTCTCACGCTGCAAAATTACCACCTTATACCCCTTTCACACAGGGGCAACGACCCAGGAATGACCCGGTTGAGAGGGAATCTTGTGGTTTGGAGACTCACCACATTCTCCACACCACATAATTTAATCAGAAAGATACTGTGTTAACAAATGGTAGAAGTAGTGAAAGCAGAAGTAACAGCAGCACCAGCAGTAGTAGTAGCAGAAGTAGAAGTATTATCTGAAGTAGCAGAAGTAGTAATAGTAAACCACATTCATCCGTATATGAAGGAAACCACAAACTGAGTTTCTGGTCAAATTATGATTTCGATATTAATAACTTATTTTGATGAATTATGAATAAATATAATGAAATACAGGGAGTAGAAATAGACTTATTATAAACTATTGGAGTTGTGTTAATGAATTGTGGGAACGTGGAGTGTAAACACTCCCCTTTGACAATCAGCTGATTGAGGCAGTAATTGTAGTAATTGTATCAGCTGGTATATAAGAGCTGAGCTGTCACACAGTGTCACAGAGAGCTGTGGAATTCGCCAGCAAACATCTCCTTCGTGTTTCACCGTTAGGACAGAAATAAAAGAGCACAGTTAGTGTCAATCTGACAGCCATTATACTGCTCCTCTGTCAGAGAGAGAGACTGGCCGCCACAATTAAATCAATGTATGGGAAACACTGTAGTTGAAGTATTAACAGAAATAGTAGTAGCATTTACAGCTGTAATAGTATTGAACGTATTAGAAGCATAGTTTTTATAATTATTTGTATGGATACTTCCTCCATCAAATCAAAATGTAGACATATTTCATGTCCAGCTTTGTATTTTCTATTCATTCATCCATCTGTAAACCACAAACTGGGTCTCTGGACATTGTGAAAGACAGCCACATTTGTTAGTCTCCATCTAGTGGCTTGTAATTGTAGACACAGTACAAGCCAATTGTCAAAGCATAATGCATTCCTATGGGGCCAAAAAATTGCAAATTAAATTCAAATGCAGTACAATGCAGTAAGTGTAATCAAAAATTTGAAAGACGGATGATGATTCCAGACTATGCTGAATTTTTCAAAGTTTGAACGGCGTTGATAGATTAAATGGTGTGAAAGTAGTTGAGCGCTGAACTTTTGGGCGGAAGAAGAAGAATATTATTAACTAGAAAAGGTTACATTTTCTGAAGAAAATGTGTGTGCTTGCTTAAGCGCGTGAGAGAGAGAGAGAGAAAGAGAGGGGGAGAGAGAGAGAGAGAGAGAGAGAGACTGCTAGTAGTTGAAGTATTAACAGAGATAGTGGTAGTATTTACAGCTGTAGTGATTGGATTGAAAAATGTAATAGAAATCATACTATTACACATAGTATAATCCTACTATGATTGTTAAGAAATCATAGTAGTAGAACATATTGAAAGTATTAAAAGTATGAATAGTTGTAATAATTATTTGTATGGAAACTTCCGCCATCAAATCAAAATGTAGACATATTTCATTTCCAGCTTTGTGTTTTCTATTCATTCATCCAACAGTAAACCACAAAC
>CABFOQ010001250.1:0-12473 GCA_900660455.1 Gephyroberyx darwinii | reverse complement strand
CAAAATAGCAGGCTGGTGATATAAATAAAGAGAGAGGAAATGAGAACTTCACACATCCCTGCTTGTCAGAGGGCCAATGAAGATACATGGTGGTGAGGCTCCAGCAATATGGAGGCTGAAGGAGCGCGGGAGGTGTGGACTATACCCCAGTTACGATCGGCTTGGATTCTACTATGAGTTTTGTTTTGGGAAAGGGAGAGATTTTCACTTTTTCTGTACATTATTTGAGATGATTGTTTTGAGGTTTTGATGGACACTACACTACATAGCAATCAGTGTCTACAAACATGCAAGGAGAGCTCTATGCTTTTAGGCTTTCAGTTCAGTTTCAAGTTCAGTTCAATCAGGAAGGCTGCCTCTCTTCTTCATCCATCCCACTACTCTCTCTTCATAGCCTATTGTCCAATTGGTTTACATTTTGAGAAGAATACGCCCTTTCAGTCTTGCATTATTGAACTAATCGTCCAATCACCCAAGCCCATGGATTCATACACCTTCTCTCACACCTACTCTGGGAACCAATCATAAACCGATACATTCTACTTTTACTCCCTCAGCTGTGTCCATATGTTGCTGTCATTTCAGCTGCTGCTGCTGTCAGTCCCGTTGCTGCTGTAGTTACATAGTGTGCTGTTATACCTTCTTATTATTCTTGTCTACAGCCTATTCATGGGGATCTTCACCCCATTAATGGGTATTTCTTGGAGTCTACGCCAAAGCTCGTCTTTATTGACTTTAATGAATCATTTCTGAATTTGTGAACCTAGTCTCTCGTGATTCAATATACAGTGCCTTCCAAAGGTATTCACACCCCTTGACTTTTTGCACATTTTGCTGTGCTATTAAGTTATTTCAAAAGTGAAAACAAAACAAAACAACATTTTTGAAATTTATGTGGAAATATAAAATTAAACTAACCAAGTTTGCATTTCTCTGTATTCACCCACTTTCCTTTGTTCAGGGTAAGTTGCCACACTAGCAAAAATGTGTTCAACATTTAGGATTACCATTACTCAAATGTCATATTTAGATTGTATTTAGCAATTCTGAACATTGGTTTCCTATCAAACTTTTTAAACTTGTCTTTCTTGCTAACAAAGCTGAGACCATTCACTAGATCTTAATGGGACTTAATGGGATGTTAGGGTGTAGGGTGGACTCTGCACCAGAATACTGAAACACAGTATGGGATATATGGTTGATTTATGAATAACATTAGAGTCCAGTTCTTGAAGTGTCAGAGAAAAGATAAATCATCACCCCCATCACCATCACTCTTTGTGAAAATACAGAAGGTGAAATAGTTCCTCAGTTTTTCCTGTCCAATTTCTCCATTGATTTCTGCAGTAAAAAAACCCTGGACTGGAAAAACCCACTGAAACTGCACCTTGTGTATTTTCCAACTATAATGATTGGAAATAGATGATTTAGATTTTCTTTTAAACTCTAATGTCATTCATAAATTAATCATATATCCCATACTGTGTTTCAGTAAGATCCCATTAAGATCTAGTGAAGGGACTTTGATAGAATAGAGTGCTTTACACAGAAAATAAATGTGTTCTGAAATAACTTGATAGCACAACAAAATGTGCAAAACATCAAGAGGTTTGAATACTTTCACTGCATATATCTGCAGGTTTACTTTTGTGGGGGTGTAGTAGCATGCGGGTATGTGTGCATTTCTTAGTGCACACTGTATCAGTGCTAGACTACCTACAGATCCTCATGCTTGTGTCTGTTTTCCCAGATTGACCAGACCTCGCCTGTAAAACGTCCAACTTTGTTTGACTGTTTTATGGCTGCTGTTGTGCTGGATAGCCCCCCTCTCCTTTCCTTGGCTGGAATTAAATTTAGAAAGAAAATCATTTTAATGAGAGCCAGGGGAGTGGGGATAAACGGATGGATTATCTTTAGAAAGAGAACAACTAGCTCATTAAGGTGAGCTCTATCTCACAGCAATGTTCTGGTAATTACACAGCACATAATGCCTTGGAAAAGCTGCTCGCCTGCTGGAGCATGCACTCCATCTACTGGCGGCGTGAGAATGTGTGTGTTTAGGTGCATGTTTACGTGTGTATGGATGTGCATGTACCCTCAAAAAATACCCTCAGCAAGTTGTGGGAACATGCCGTATGATCTAGCATAGAAAATGTATAGGTAGAGGTTGTACATGTGTACCCATATGAATCAGTGTGTGTTCCTATAAGCCCTGGGTGGACACTGACCTAGTATGTATGAACTCCTGTGTGTGTGAGTAGTCCTGTAGCAGGGTTCCTACACATTTTCTATTTGATAGTGGCGGGTCAGTGTGACTTTTTACAAATTAGTGTGTGTGTGTGTACCTGTTTCTGCTCCTCCCCTAGGCTGTCCCACATGGAGGCCACGATCTTGGAAACATCCCCGAAGGTGGCGTTGGGGTTTTGGCCCTTGATGGCGGCCTGGGTGTCTCTGAAGAACAGCGCGTAGGCCGACACGGGTTTCTGGGGCTCGTTGGGGTCCTTCTTCTTCTTCTTCTTCTGGGGCTTGGGCTTGGGCTTCATCATGTCTGTCGGGGGCCGCTTCTCTCCGCTTATCTGGGAGGAGAAAGAGGGACGGGGAGGGAGAGACACCGAGAATTATTAAGTAATCAATCAGCTGATGAAAACAACTTCTGCAGCTTTAGAGCTTGCACCGCTACTGTAGAGGCAGTCTGTCAATGTGCAATATATTTCTATGTGTGTCAGAGAGGGCGTGATGCATGCTATTAGTATAAGGATAAGATACACCAGATCTGGAAACCCCTCAGAAGAAACCAGGGTGCACATCATGCACAACATCGATAAAATTGCCAACTAGAACACTCTGGAGCGATGGAGAGAGAGAGAAAGAAGGAGAGTTCTGCGAAGAGCAGCCAGGGCTTGTTCTGAGAAGAGAAAGCAGATCAATTTACGGACATGGATGAATGAAGACTAACAGGATGTCAGTCAGCCAGGTTAGCATTAGAGGGGGGAGTAGGGTGTTATTGAGAGGCTGGCCAGAGACGGGATGGAGAGAGAGACCTGGCCTAATTAGAATCTCATTGGCTGTGGTTCCACATGGTTTCACATTGGTGCTACTTTATAAGTAGTTAAATCGCAGGATTCATGGAATGGTTGATGCCTTCATTAGTTCAGATTATTTTAAAGATTAGATTATTATTTGAAGTTTTCAATTTTTTTTAAAGATTATTTTCTGTATTATTTCCTCAATTAGTTTGTCAACAATAACACGCTGCAATCTTAACTGCACTTTCAGGAGAAAAGCTTCACATCCGTGATGCACTAGATCCAATACACACAAATACATTTTCATTTTCCATGTGAGGCTTTGACAGGGAGTCAAATCCAGGTCACCTGATCCTGGTTGTGATTCTATATGGAAATTGCCTGCCTTGGTGAGGAGGGAACACATCAACCATTGGAGAGAGAGGGAGAAAGGGAGGGAGAGGGAGAGAGGGAGAGGGAGGTAGGTAATGGAGGATGGCGAGGGAGGAGTGATGGCTTGATGTTGCCATTAGTATCAATGGAACATCAGTTAACCTGATTTCTTGCTTGCCATAAAGGCAGGAAAAAAACAATCTAATTTCCATCTTTAAGACTGTAATGATAGAAGATATAACGACATACTGCATATAACGATGTACATAGGTGTTGTATGAAGCATGTGTATGTGCACAATTTATGGTTGTGGCTTATAAAGAGTCACTCAAATATTATGTTATGGACTTAAGAGAGAGATGCTGGCGCCATGCTATCTTCAAATTGGTCAAGATCCTATTTCATCAGATTATATTTTAGGAATTTAAAAACAGGTTTGAATGCTCCCTTACAAATCCATGGATCCAGTGTTTTGGTGTTAAAACACAGCGGGGTGGGGTTGTTGCTGAGCAGAGAGCAGCAACTTGAGGACATGTTAAGATGTTCATTTCTATCTAATGCATACTTATCATGGGATTAAATAACAGCCATGTTTTTCCCCTTTAACTGTCCTTTTGAAAACTTGATTGCCTTTGAAAATTGTATTGTTTCAGAAACCAACTGTATTCCACACAGCATGAAATGAACTAACCCAAATTCGAGGTCCAGGCACACATTTGGCAATTAAAGGAAAACATCAAAATAGCTTTTTTGGTACGAGGAAAAGAACGGATATGCCTCTGTTGAAGGTAATGTGAAACTACTGCTTGTCTGTTTCACAGCTTATAGGTAATATTCATTATTCTTATGCTGGTTTCATTAAAATATAATCATCCCTCACTTTTAGGCAATGAGGCAAAAGACAGGCATTTGAAATGACATCTGTTCCACCCCAGCCTTTGAAGTGAGGGTAGAATAAATTGAAGATGGAGCTAATGGAATGACAAACTGCAAAAGAAAGCAAAAATAATCTCCAGGAAACATCGCATATATTCACACAGTGGAAAGAGTGGTGACACACAGCAACACACAACCAACAGCCAACATGCGGCATATCCCCCCCACCCCCCTTCACATACCGTGCTGGCGAGATTCATGTTTGTGAACTTAAATGGTAACGAGGACTGACAGAAGAAGACGAGATATCAATGAAAGTGAAACTAGAGAAGGAAAAGAATACTGATGAAGAATGAATAGACTTCACTCAACAAGCCTCCAAAGTGGACTTTCAATAAACCAAGCCTCCAATCACTACAGTATATAAAGCAGTGTTAATAGCCGCAGCGTGAACAGCCACAAACAGCACCAGGAGGGTACTAGGTAAGACACCAGTCCACCCTGTAAAAACTGACAGAGTCTAAACATATTTTGTATGTCGCTTTCCAGTTTGCCTGCAAAAGATTGAACTATGGTGTGAGCCTCTTGCTGTTGTCGGAGAGAGAGAGAGCAGGAGGGGAAGAGGGAAAGTGGGGAGAAAGATAGGCAGTTTGGGGGGGGGGCTGTAATTCTGAATGGACAGCACTGCACTGGGAAGACAAGATTAGAATTGACAGCCTGATAACTGCGTCACTATCAAAACAGCAGAGAGTGAGCTGGAGAGAGAGGAGGAGAGAGATGGAAAGGAAAGCGGAGAGAGTTGATGTAGAGAGAATAGATAAAAGGAGGAGGTGGAGTGTAGTGGCGTAGTGATGTAGAGAGGAGAGGATGGATAACAAAAAGATGGACAGGCGCAGAGGCAGAGACCTATAGAGTTTAAGAGACATTGGCATACAATAAAGCGCAGTACAGCATAGGAGCGTTCAGCCAATCACGGCTTTGCTATTATATGCATCATCATATACACTGAGCAGCAAAGTGGAGAATGCAGCATTGATTTTAAAAGGTCGTAAAAACAAGCAGGAGCAACTCAGGGAGGTGATACACAGATGCACTTACTCTTTGTAGTGACGGACATTACATCAAAGCATATTGCAAATGCTGCACACAACATTGTAAATCAAATGTAAAATGTGAATATCCAGCTCCAAAGTTTATGCACGATGTTCAATAGACTTAAAGCCAAACAACTGTGAAATGGGCAAAAAAGAAAGAAATTGAAACAGCCTTTCAGTGTGTCATCACAGGTAGTGTGGAAGTAGCAACAGAGGAAATGTGATAATCATTTCTTACATGTTATTTTTTGCAGTGAAAAATAGGCTGAATGTGCAATGGCCTGAGGAGCTTTAACAACCAACCAGATAGACTAGGTGCAAGCACTACTCAGCAGCCGATCTCACTACCGGAGAGACTCTTTAGAAATAAGAGTTCAAGAACATCAATCAAAGATCAGTAGTGGAATAATCTTTCGTCAAGGAGCGACTGAAAAAATAAAGTGCTGGGAAAGATTTAACTATGAAAATGAAACACGCACATTGTTGGGTTTTCTATGACGAGCCAGCATCACAGGAGAAGTCTCATGCCACACAAGCTAGGACTCAAAATGACATTTGTCATTCGGCTTTGGTTAAACTCGTTGAACTAAAGCCACAGTGTGTTTATGTGTCACATCTCAGGTTTGTCTTCATGTTAACTGATGGATGAACATGAATACCTTAAGGTAGACCATCCAAAGTGGTTTACTAGTTCTGGTTTTCTAAATCTTACCTTCCAATTAAGACCTACTGTAAAAGAATAGTTTCATCCACCATTTGAAAAAAAAAAGACACCTCTGGCAAAATTACCCAAAATTAAAACCAATTTTGACACTTTGTTAAGTATAGTGTGTAGCTTAAGGCCTTCGTTGACAAAATGATAGTGCTTTAATAGACTTCATCCTCTCTATATAAGTGTGATTGACTGAGGAACTTCAGCAATGATATTTTGTCAAAATGGATATATATCATATAGGGATAGAGCTCTTCAACCGTAGAAACCTGGACCTCAGCAGGCTGGGGAAAAGCACTGCTTAGTGCAGCTGTTAGAGACTCTAATCCTTTGTGGGTTTATAAATAGATACAGAAAATGGGAATAGTTAGAATAGCAGTGAGAATAATGTAATTTCAAGACACCATAAATAACTGTAATTATCACCACTAGCTGAAACTCAGCAGCCTAGAGCAAAAACTGGGTTCTTGAAAATTATGTACAAACACATAAGTACACACAAACCTTTTGTGGCACATGCCTTTCCGGAGCCACCCCTGATTGGCTACAAAGTCAGCTGTTTTAAAACAGTGAATGCATGTTTGTCAAATGAATCATCCAACCAGTTGTCGGTTGCAACTTGCAAGGCTGCAGTTGAGATAGAAAGTGAAATTTGGTCATTCCAAATGAAATACCACCCAAAGGTTTTATGTATTACGTTTCAACCCGCCTCAGGAAACATCAGAACAATTTATTTAAAATGCATGACAACATGCCATCAGTCCTCTCCCATTTGCGTCACATTTTAATTTGGCACTAACCACACAATCAGATGGTTGTGGAGTGGAGCAAGAGAATAAATATTGGAGAGGCTTTTGAGTAACATTAAGAAAGCCTTTGTTATGTTTCCACAGTTAGGGTAGGGGATCATTTGAGCTCTCATTGTTTACATGCATTTAGGCATTATTTATGCAATGGCTACCTTTTCACCTAGCACTTCAGAAGCACATCTGTATGGAACACTGTCAAATGTGTGGGCTTCACAAAATGTCGGCCGGCATGGTGAGAATGTAAACAAATCTGTTTGAGATTTGAATGATGCAGTCTTCTCTAAACTAAGGATGCCTGTGGATATTGTAGCTAAAATACAAAATAAATACAGTTAATGATTTTGCTAGTGATCATGATACATTCTAGATGAAATCAGAGCATAAAAATGGATCTAAATCTGCTCTGTAAAAAACCCTGATATTGGCTCAATATAATATTACACAATGCATGATCATCAATCTGAAACTAAAGGTGTTTTATTTTGTACAGCACTACAAATTCCTTATACTAATAGCAGCTAAAAAGTATTTTTCCAATCACCCTTGTGTAAGTGCTGTCTTTGAGTATTCCCATCACCTATACCTTGAAGGCTGATGTTTAGACTTAGAATATATACTGTACTTTCTTCATCTGGAAGCCATTACAGCTCCATGTCATACTGCCCATCTGTAAGCAATGAGCAGGACTATATGTCAAAGCCATCCTGAGTAGAACCAGGCACCCATCCAGAGAGCAGCACTCATCAAATAAAAATACAGCTTGGCCCTAACAGTAATGAACCGGAAGTGCAGATTCATGGCCATGATCTAAAAGACATGAAAGGATATCAGTGGGAATTATACAGGCCCGAAAGAGCCCATTATGGAATTTGTATCTAGTTCTGGTACTTTGCCATGGCAAATATACAAAGTCCTTATGACGTGGAATGTTTATGTAGTGTTTTCCTCAGACATGTAGGTTTGCACTACTGAGCTGGCATCATGGGTTTGATGTCAACCAATATTTTCATTGTCATTAGATTAATTCCAATTCAAGCCAAAAGCCATAACTGCAATACTAATGCATGATTTATTTCACTGTGCAAAATGATTGACAGCTCAAAGGAGTTCCTCCCTACAAGCCTTGCCTTGCAGCATCGGACCTACTTAATCAGGCTAAATTGCAAAGTCGAGGCCCTTGTATTTGGTAATGTGGTGAAAACAGTGGCAAGTGAGAGCTAATTAGATTAACGCCAGTTTAACGAGCTGTTGGAGGAGCCCCCGTAGATTAGATTCTAATAAATAGTGGCAAAAGCATCTGCTACGCACTTCCTGGCTCTGCTGGCATCCTAATTGGCCCCAGTGGGTTGCTGTAGCTCGGCAATACACAGTGCAATTTAGGAGGGAATGCTTATATTCAGTCCAGGTAGGTCTGACACAAAAAAAAATGTGACCTTTTGATTGTGTGGCTTCACAGACAAAGCTCTATTAATAATAATACTGCTACTAAGACAATGTCTAAGACTTTATTGCCACAGAACATCCAAAAAAGCCCCAATAGCAAAAAGGAGCAACATCTAAAAGTTAAAATAAAAATTTATTTAGATGTATTCATCTTTTCCTATTGTTTGTTTTCAAGATGAAATGTCCCTATATTGAGGTCTTTGTGGAGGGAACAGCACTGAAAGGAAAAAACAATTAATCAAACATGAATGGGCGACCATAGTGGGGTTATTTCCATAGCAACAGCCCGAGGGGACAACTAGGACCCTTTAATGTGAGCTAGTGATGTCTCTTTGTAAACATCCGCACAGCGGGGGGAGAAAGCCAATGAGACAGAGCTTGGCAACCGAGGCATCACAGAGCAGCAACCTCTTGGTATCAATCGAAGTTTCCATTATCTAGCGCTGAAAGGGAAGAAAAGTACTCTGAAATATTGCATTCTGCAGCTTTTTGAGATGATGTGTGTCTTGGCACTATTGCTGTTAGTGTGTCATCTGAAGTCCAAATAAACTGAAGTACTTTCAGTTAACCTTATAGTTGATTACAACAGTGTGCAAACGACCAGGAAGTCATCTCTCAAGAGTGCTCTGCCAAGAAATCACCTCTCCAAAAAATGTGTAGGTGCATAATGACTGACCTCTGCTTCTGCTGCTTGAAGGATCACCCTAGAACTGAGGTCAAAGCCATTAAGTGGTAACATGTTCAAAAAGGTCATCAGGTAGCTTAGTCACACAATCATAATTGCTTACATACTAATACTTTATGCAACCTGCAGTAATGATTGAACGTTTGTAAACCCCTTGTGCAATTTTAGAAATTTTGAGTTTTTACCATGCAATTCTTATTTAAGCAAAATTTGCCTTTTCTTAACTAAAATAAGAGATCTATATTTACCAATTTCATGTTTTGTTTTTGTTTTGTTGTTTCAGAGGAAATTGTGCATGTAGTAAAATGAAAATATTTTTTCTTCCTCTGGACCTGGACGACTTGACATCATGAAGGGAACCATGAATTCAGAGGGAAACCAGAGAATTCACGAAGAGAACGTCAGGCCGTCTTCTCTGAGAGCTGAACCTGCAGCTGAGCTGAAGCTGCAAATCTACCAAAGAATGGCTCAGGAAGAAGACGTTCAGTGTTTTGGATTGGCCAAGTCAAAGTCCTGACCTAAATCCAGGACCTGAAGCCGAGTGAGACGCCCTCAACCCTCACTGAGTTGGCCGAGTTCTGTGAGGAGTGGGCGAAAATCCCTCCAGGAAGATGCCAGAGACCGATCAGTGGCTCTAGGAGACGTTTACTCCAAGTCATCGCTGCTAAAGGAGGTGCCACATTATTGATTGAAGGATTTCACATATTGTTGCACACAAGGATATCTGAGTTTTTGTTAAATAACCCGGTTTTGTTAAGTTGTAAGGTTATTGTATAAGATTACTCCTCCATAATATATATGGTATATACTGACTGAATAGTGACTACCCCCTGTAGGGTTCACAAACTTTCAAGCATGACTGTACAAGCAGTACAACACTCTCCCTTGCCTCTCTCTCTCTCAGCCTCCAGCTGTGACCAACAGAAGACAGTACGCCAGTGCACACACATTACAAAAAGTTATTATGAAGGGCTGCTTGCTGGTTGCCATAGGTACTATATGCTAATTGTCATCCAGGGTATAGTCACAGATGGGGGGAGTTGGGAGTTGTTGTTGTCAGAGCAACCTGCTTTGTCTGGCCACAGACCTGGGCTCGCCTGATGAAAAGACGTCAAAGGTGAGTAAAATTCCTCAAATTCAGCACCGCAGACAAACCATTAAGATTGGAGAGTTACAACAAAATCCCCAATGCTAAGGAGAAATAGAGAGCCTCACTCAAAGTTGTTTGCTCAGAAAGTAACCTGATTCCAGTCTAAAAATGAGAAGAGCAGCAGAGCCATATAGTAGCAGAATAGTAATTCAGTCAACCGCAATGCTCTCTGCATAGAACAGGAAAAAAGAACAACCCACAAGTTCTCTGTGGGTCCATGCTCAAGTCAACAATGCCCTGTAATCTTCAATCAATTCTCAGCGAAGTGCAAGAAGAATGAAAAATATGAACATTTCAAAACACAACAAAGACAGTAAACAGAATCTAACCGCTTGTTATTGTCTTCATACAATATGAATAAAGAGATATCCGTGTCAACTTTCCAGCATTGAGAAAAGTGACTATGCAACATATGGAGCCTGGCAAAAGGCACTACGGCTGGCAGAAGCAGGTACCCTAACCTTCTTGCAAACACTCTTGCCCCAAACCTCAGTGGTTCCCTGGGCGAGAGTAATGGCTTCTTTGCGCTGGGCTGCGCTGTGCTATTGTAGAATCACAGAGCGGTTAATTGAAACAAATGACTCTAATAATGGGACATTATCCCCACAGGCTGGCTTTGTGGTGGGCCTAATTAGCGTTGCGGTGGTGGCGAGGACGACGAGTCACCACACTGATCCCTCAAAGGAAGCAGCCGAGGCCCCCTTTTAAGTGGGCAGAGTGGGATTCTCCCACTTATGGCGCTGCGAGGGTGCCGGGCTCTTTTTTTTTTTTTTTTTTTTTAAACAGCGTGGTAAAAACAAACATGTTTAGTCGCCTCCCCTCCTCCGGGTCCCTCTGGGGTGAGCCCCGGTCTGTTAAGTACTGTGCTGTGGCCCCCTTTCCTCTCCTTTCCTTCAAACCTTGCTGAATGGGGCAGCTCCAAAGGTTTGAGGTGAAAATAAGTAAATAAGTAATAAATAAGTAAAAAATATATTTTTTTTACCCTCGACACCTTTTGTTCCTGCTGCATCTCATCACACTCACCGAACTTTTCGTGAGCTAACCCATCTTGATCACTGTTGAAATCTGCTTTGCCCCGTTGTAACTGTTTACCCTTGTACCGTCTCAGAAAGTCAGCTGTGATGCAACGCCCAAATGTGTGCGACCGTGCTGTTTTAAATATTCACCAGTCGTAACAGTCGCCTGAGGTTATTTGAATTAGTGGCATGAATATACATGAGCTGCAATGAATGCTCATTTGTTTTTAATGCTCAATCCGTTAATACTCCTCTTCATTACTTCACTCCCACCCATGCATATAATAAGCGGCACAAAACAAAGCTTTACTTTTTAAAAAGCACAATTCTCCTCGGAAACCTGTTTGTTTTTTCCACTTTAAACGAATGGGAGTTCCCCTAACAATTATCTTGTTGTCATCTCTGTTGAGAACTACAAGACACATTGTTTGCCCCTCTGTTGCGGAGAGTAACACTGAAGGGCATCCATCTTTTTGTAAAATGAAAAGCCACAACAGAAAACATTTCTTCTAGTGGCAAAAAAAAAGTGATTTATTTGGGAACATCACCGAGATGTCATATCTATCCCAGTGAAAGGCAACAGAGCAAGCAGGTCATATGAGATATGTCTAAAGCCTACACTGGAAAAAAAGATTGGTTCCAATTCCAAAAACAGTAATCCGGCTGCATTGAGTGTATGAAGTCAAACTGCAATTTTGACAACTGTTTTTTTTAGGTAAAGATTATTTTAAGGCATTTGTTCGTATTACATATTATGCATTGGAGATTGACAAGAAAAATGGGAAGGGGGGGTACAAAGATCATCTGCGAGGTCCACACATATATTGGAAGTACATGGTATGCACCTTAGCCCACCAGATGGTAGGCAATTGTTTTCTGTGTGTGTACTAGATTATATTCCTTCTCTTCCATTCGTTCTCCTGATTTTCTTCTATACGTTTTGACTTCTGAGCTGTTTGAGTATTGCTGCCGTAACATGTTTCGTAACACACAGATTTGTATATAATGCTGATAGACTTATTGTGACCTTTTTAAAAGGGTTGACTCAGCCTCAACCTACCTATTCTGGCACTGTCAATAACCACAGCTGTCAATATAGTTTTTACTGTCACTGTATTAAAATGGCGGTGGCCTTTTCCCCCGCCGTCTATGTCCTAAATGCCAAGTGATGCAAAATAAATTTCCTTTAGCAGATTAAATGAAGTCAAATGAAGTCAAGCTCACATAACCTTGTAGGAATCACTGGCCATGACAAAAATTGATCTTGAAAACACAGGCACATATGGATAC
>CABFOQ010001245.1:0-11966 GCA_900660455.1 Gephyroberyx darwinii | reverse complement strand
GCTGTCATGAAAAGAGCCGCTTCCTGGCTGGCTAGATGCAATCATGGGCACTATCTGATAGCGCCGGAGGAAATTGGATGAGCCGAGAGCCGTTGGCCGCCAGTGATGGGAAAGATGACTCCTTTGTCATGAAGTGTCAGTCGATTCCCCACTCTCACCTGAGAGACCAATCAATAACACAGAAAGAGAGGTTCCTTCTTGTCTCTAGGCTTCTGTACGCTGCGGGCTGCTGTCAATTAGATGCCGTAACAGTCTCCTTGGTAGGAATGTGATACGGCTCGTTGTACCGTATGCATAAGGATGTCAGGGACGTGACTGAGTTACATTTTCTTTCCTTTAAAAATAGGTTTTTATTATATGATCATATATTAGCAGTAAAAATAATGAGAATATGTGTAATTAATACAGTAGTAATACAAGATTGTCAACAATACAATTAGTGACAATAATACTGTATCCTAAAGTGACATTGGGTGTCTTGGATTTTGATAATGGTTGTAACAGTACAGCTGCTCTTATTTGCAACTATATAGTTAGTAGTATTGTGTGTAGTTTTCACCAGGCATGTAAGACATCCCACATAATATAGGCATGTAAACAGTGACATGCACTAAATGATTCATAAGAGCTTTTACATATGCCATGCACAATATGTTCACACCGTTTTTGTGTAAAACGATGCTCTGACTACTCTATTCCCCATATCCCCCCCTGCAGTTCCCTGATACCTGTGAGGAGTCTGCTTCCCCATTCGTCTTCATCTGCACCAACCCCCAGGAGCTGGTGGTGAAATTCCCCATGAAAGGGAAGCACAAGATCTGTAAGTCCTACTTCTTTTCATGTCAGGGGAAGTGGAGCGGATGAAATTAGCCTGAGCCATCTGAGGTTTTATCTCCTCCCCATTTGTATGCTCACAGACATGCATGCTTAAATAGATGTGTGAAAGGACGATCATGCTGGGGACAGAGTCTGATTAATATATTATGTTTAATAAAACAAAATGCACAAACAGACACACACGTGCAAACACACGTACACACAAAGCATTCTCTCTCTCATACACATGTACAAATCCTCTCCAAGAGCCATCTGTAAAGACAGGATTTTGCTGTCAGGTTGCCTGGGGGACAAGCTGGGGCTGGATGTGCAGTGTTGTTGCTGTATTGTGTGATTTATAATAGGACTCAAACACATTTTCCCTCTGCTGCCATAGCCGCCGCTGCAAAATGATGTACCTGCGAGCTCTTTTGTTAATATTTCAAAACCCTCTAAAGACTTGAGAGGATTGTTTATGCAGCTGTGCCTCTCTCAGATCCTTCCAGATCGATGGAGAAGGCTTTAGAGAGACTCCAGGTAAAATGCTGCAGGAGCCATGCCCTTGTGTACTAAAAAGGATATGATGAGTTTGGCTTCATTTTTTTGTGAAATTGAGGAACAGTTCAAAAGGTTTGAGAGATTTATCACAGACTTGGAGAGTGAAAAATGCAATGAAGTGCTAGTTATACAGGGTGTCTGCAGGTCCTGAAAAAGCCTTCGAAGTCGCGGAATTTAATTACCTATATTTGAGGCCCCAAAAGTCCTTGAATACTGTTGAAATACAGCCTTTAAGTCAGGTCTTGAAAATAATGCAGTTTCTTGGTGCATTATTTTTGCAGTGAGAAATCATCCCGCTAATGCAGACTTGTGCTTTGACAGCATAAATGTTTTCCCCCATTGTTCATTTAAGTGGTGAAATCAGTCCTATATTTCATTCTCACTGGAAATAAAAAGGCATTGAAAAGTCTTAGATTAAACTTGATTACACTTGCGGACATATTGTTATAGGCCAGCTAATCTATAGCCAGTAATTTAAACCTAGCTTGCTGTCTAATGGATCAGTAGACTACATAATTGTCAGAGTACACAACTGTGATGCCCCCAAACACTCTTCGTCCAGATAAATAAATCTGGCTTTGTTGAACTTGCCCTGAGTCAATTGATACCCTGTGTCCTTATCGACTCCATTTTTCATCACCTTTTTTTTTTTTTTGCACACAACCTGCTTTTCTCTCTAATTTCATATTTAACTATAACTCATAGTGGTCTCCAAGGAGACGACTTAAGAAGTGTGCAGAAAAATGGTCAGATGGCCAAATGAATGAAACTCCCTGCAGCCTATGAGAAATTGCACAAAGAAACACTCCTTGAAGCCTTTATTCTACACCTTTTGTTTTGATGCCATGACATTTCTACCACCCGTAAAGAAATCACACAAGCAGTAATTTCAAGTAGGTTAGCTCATTCATGAACTAGTGACATTTTGCATTTGTCATTACCTGCAGAGATGTAATGCCACATTCCCCAATTCCCTCTGTCCCACTGCCTTCCGGCTCTGTCCCTGTCATGCACAATTTAATATACACAGGAAGCCCATTTTCAGCTACACACACACACACACACACACATTTTCTGAGGGTTGCTTAGTGAGGCCTGGAGCCTTTTTTTTTTTAACCAACAATCAATGTCCTGAGATAAGTATGCACCAAATCCCAAGGCTACCAATGTAAAGGGCTTAACCTTAATTGATCCACACACAAGTTTACACCACTTTCTTTCTGATAGGCAAGAGTCTTGATGCCTTTAGTATTAATGAGCCTAGTTCATAGACCAGGTGCATGAAGATGGCGGCAGTTCACAGTTCGGAGTTGCCCTTTTTGACTATTTCAGTAGGGTTTGGGGTGAACTGCGCCTGTGTAAACTGGCCTAGGATTCACTAAAAGCCCCTATTGAACTAAAAATAACGTCTTTTGCAGCTAGCAATTTTTCAGCGTGGTTGTTGGGAATGCTTTTTCCATTTTCCATTTGTTGTGTGGTTTTAAATGGGTTGTGTTTTGTTGTTAACGCTGTTTCAGTTTGTTAGTTTCTTGCATGCATTGATCAAAACAAACCACCTGCTATTACATATCTGCCCACTATTTGGACTGATTATCCTGATCCACCGGACCCACTGAGACAGGCCTACCTGATGGCTGTGTCACCATCTAGCTTCTCTCCCTCTCTCTCCCTCTCTTGCTCTCTGTCCCCCTCTTCCACCTCAGTTCCCAGTGTAGCTCACGGGTCAAGACTTTGCTGCTCAGGGAGGCTCAGCACAAGTGTTTTCCGCCAGCAGCTTACATTGACAAGATCTACTTATCATTGCAGTCGCTAACCATTTCATGCCTTATCAGAATGAGCAGCAGGAGGGATGTGAATCCCCCGCTTCCCTTTCAACAGACTCAATGCTTCATTTCATAGCTTTGTTAACATAAGTTTTTTCATTCGACTTTTAATACACAAATAGACTAGGTACTATACTATGGTTTTAGCAATATGTAGAAATTGCAGTGAGGAGCTTAGGAGATTGATCTATTGCAATTTGAGCAATGATGGCCTGGACAGTGTATTTTGTTTATGGATTACACCCATTTGTACTTCAGCTGAATATTTTGGATGTACAACATGATTATTTGAGCTTCAAATGATGGACAAGATATTAGTCATTTAGTGACTTCATTAAGCAATTATAAGGAGAGTTTTAAATAATGTCACGCTGCCTCCCTCTCCAGCTAGTTTACAGTTGGCTGTGGAGATAATGTGCTGAGTTATGCTAGATGCAAACCCAGGTTGATCAGTCATTACCCTTTTGTAGGAGTCTGTGACATTTAAAATGGCATAAAGCCAGGGCTCACTCCCTGTAATAAGGGATCATGATTTATGGGCACAGCCTATGAACGTGTGTGTGTGTGTGTGTGTTGGTGTGTGTTGGTGTGTGTAAGTGTAAGCTGAAGGTCACCCTGGGTGTTGAGAGCTATCGGGCACTCTGACATTACGTGACCCCACGTTTTATCTTTCTTTCCCGCTCTCTAATTATCCTTCTCTTCCTTGTGGTTTTTGAGAGCCTGGGATACTCTGTATGTTGTAGATGCTTTTTTTCAGAAATGCAGACATAAAAGACAAGCCCTATACTACTATACTTGTGGTGACATTCCCTTAACATTCGTCTAACCCTAACCATAACCCTAATAATAACCACTAAATGCTTAAATATAACCAAACAATAAATCTATTCCTAACCCTTAAAGGACCATTCTAGCATGATTGGATTTTTTTGCTCATTTTTTAGATTTTCCATTCATCCAATGTTTATTCTGACTGTTTTTACACACATATTAATTATATTTTACATACCTCTCGGGCTCAATCGCTCCCATTCAATTCCAAACAGCATAGTAAACAACTCCCGAGATGTCTTATTCGGTCGGCAAAGGTAATCCATCACAGTGAATGAGAAGCCAACAATCACATTTTGCAAAGAACGGCAATATGAGGCTAGAAACTTTTACTTTCTGCTTGTAAACAAGATGAGGCAAGATACCAGGAGCGCCTGCTTTTTCCTCTCCAAAATACATTTTTCAACCAATAGCTAACGTTCTCTGTGGCCAGATCAGGACCCACCTTCTGTCAATCACAACCCAGTCAAGCCAACACACAAACCACAGCAAGATGCTTTGCCAGCTATAGTCCGTAAAATGAAACAGATATTATAGCTACATTTTACACAATTTGCCGCCTTCTTTACTCAAAGTATCTTGTAATATTTAGACAGCATATATTTACTTGTATGTTTTTAAAAGTAAATTAAGGATAAATAAAGGAAAAATAGCACTTATCTTATAATATGATGAAAGCAATGGAACACCACGCTTAACCTTAAAATAAGCTTTTTTTTTCATTGTGACTGTAATTATTACCTTGTGATGACAACAACTACATCCAGATAAGACGCACATACACTTAGATTAGATCTGGCTCCTATGAAAAACTAACATGACCTCTCAGTCTGTATGTCAGGCAGTGAGAGAATCAGGTTGTTTTACCACATCCTAAGCTGTTCTGCCCCCCTCAGCCTCTTCCGTTGCACATAGCAACCAGCTAGTGATGTGTCTGTTATCAGCAACAAAAGATTGCACATGCTCCCAACTGCATCCCTCCCTACCTTTAGATAGTTTCAAGTATTTGTTCTC
Organism: Gephyroberyx darwinii; assembly: GCA_900660455.1. Lineage (NCBI taxonomy): Eukaryota > Metazoa > Chordata > Actinopteri > Trachichthyiformes > Trachichthyidae > Gephyroberyx > Gephyroberyx darwinii. Next base: position 6,924 of record CABFOQ010001245.1, on the reverse strand, counting down.
AGGCAGACATTTCAAGCTTCTTCCATCTGCACAGAATTTGGAAGAGACTATGTTGGCACTGAGCTAGCCCGGAGCTTTTTTTTTAGACTGGAGCTTTAGGTAACCTGAGAATTGTGTTTGACCTTCCTATTACGATGCCTCCCAAGAATTAAAATCCTATTGCTTCCATGGATGAATCATATCCAGTGTAATGTTCCATGAGTGAATCAAATAGCTTTAAGCCTTGTTTAAAGAGCTGCTCGACCAGCAGGAAAAATCATACAAATCCTTTGTACAATTAATACTTAATTTAACCGAGAAGAACGTTGATGAAATAGTCAAAAAAGTGCGAAAGTTAAGGGGCAATCTGCAGTACTCAGGATGTGGCTGATAAGCTCAAGGCAGCTAATGCTTTTTGTTCCATATCTGATTGATTTACATACTTCAAAGCTTCCTTGCTCAATCTCTTATACATTTGACCACTTAAGAAAACCAATTGTGAACGAACATTATGAGAATTTATGGCAGCCCTGATTCTAACACTGGAACGTGGCATTAGACTGAGTACAAGACAAAGTCACTGCTTGTAAATCACCTTAAGATGGACCCCAAACTAGTGAAGCTCACCACATGTGGAAGTACTAGGCCAGTGGCTGGCCCAGATCCGTAGGAGTTTATCCACTACACTGCAAGGACAAGGAACTAATTCTTAAACAAACTAAACATGATTCTAATTTCATCACGAACGATTTCTCAAATAATAGTGCAACAGAGAAGGTGAGAATTGTTACCCAGTAGAGAAACAGCATGGAACTAACATCTAACAGCTTTTAAACAAGAAAAGAGCATTCTCAGCTCTTCCCTCACAATTTGGTTCTGAAACTTATGATATCGCCTGTGATTTCGATGGTACTTTGTGATGGTACTACTTATTGCTCTATAAAGATTAGTCACACTGATGGCTTTCCCTCAGATACAAAAGAGAGCTCTATCATCATCTATCAGTATCATCAGCAAAATCCAAGTTTTGGTTTATCGGCCATGTCAACATAATGCAGTTTGTAATACATGACATAATGCAGCTTTGCCCATACCTCACATACAGCACTATTGTAAGCCAACTCAAAACTCAACGCAGACTCTTCTTCTCTCTACCACACTCTTACTTTACCTGCATCTGGGCTATTTTAATTCATCTTAATTCCCTTACTTGTTAGATATGTGTTCTGTTGTATGTGTGTACCATTCTTGTCAGTGTTGCTTTGATGTCAGTAGGTTTCCCGGTCCATTATCTCCTATGTCTCTTGTGATCTTCTTTTTCTTCTTTTTATTTTGCTACACAACATTTTTTTAAAAACCCTTGGGATTTATTTTTCTTGGTTGCAAGGACTATTTCTTATCTCTTTTCATTTTTTTTATCTCTTGTATATACAAGTAAACCAAAACTAAACTAAGCCTCCATCTGTTTTAATGGCCTTCTGAGCTCAAATGACCCCAATGTGCAATTTGGTCGTTCTTTTTTAATGTGTCTGTGAATGTGAGTGAGTGTGTGTGTGTGCACGTGCGTGCGTGCGTGTGTGTATGCATGTGACAGTACGCGCACGTGCATGAACACCCAAGGATCCCTAACGACTACTCTACAACTCTGATTCACTTTCTTTAATTGACTCATCGCTCAGTTCTCTGATTGCTGCTGGGTGACACTGGGGCTGCAATTGATCTGCAATTGACTCACAGACGCATGCACGCACAGCACACAGCCTATTTGTAAATGGCTATACATTTCCTACTGTTCGCCTCCATATTCTATGTTAAAAAATAAAGACCATCGAGAGCCAATGCAATACATATTCAGCACCCTTAGGGGAATTATATTGAAGCAAATGAATCTATATTTACTTGTTCCTTTTTAACAGCTATGTGCCAAGGGACTAGTGAGTATATATCACAAATAAATGACTCTCATATTTGTTCGCGCTGCATTTAACATCCTATCCCGTGTACACATTGCCCTTCCAGCTCGCTTCTCAATGCCATTTGCATTTTCCACCCATACATTATCAAGCTGTTGCAATATGTATGGCTTTTATCCCTCAGGTTGCACACATATGGAAATAACCCAATATATTCCCAGCGAAAGTATTGCAGTAGATTTTTGCTCTACTAACATCAGCTGGGCTGTTACCTTGTGATTACCTCTGTTTTTATGTGTGAAATCACAGCACCATGGGATTGAAAATAGAGAAAGCCAATTACCTAACAAATGTCCACCTTCTCTCCTGGGGTGGTCATGATTTTTTTTTTTTCTCTTCTATTTCTCCCCTTCTCTCCTTTCTCCTTCATCCTCTGCTGGGAGACAGAAAGAGGTTAGAGAGACGGAAGTCCTTTTTTGGTTATTTATTCATGGATTTTCCATTTAATATTCATGCCTTTTTCCAGGGCTATCTGAGTGCAGAGGAGAATTTGCTGCCTTCGAGGCGGCTAGGGCCAAAAAATCAGGTTTCAGCTCCAATGAGCCCAGCGGATGAAGGGAAGAGAGAGAGAGAGAGGGGGAGATAGAGAGGGAACGAGAGAGCATGGTTTCATGTGTTCTCCAGTAAATGAGAGGCAGGCCTTGAAGGTGACAGGCTGTGTTTATTACTGATCTGTCAGGCGGTTAATGGGGAGAGGAGAGGAGAGGAAAAGAGGAGAGAGAGCTGAGCTGCTGAGAAGAGACCAGGGCACACAGACATGGGAGCTAGAGAGAGCCCCAAGCAATATACTTTGCCATGCCAGTGCCCCTTGTCCTGACAGATTCAGTGACGACGCTCTCGAATGCTGAACTGCAGTCATCGGGATGTGTAAAATTGGTTCTTTTTGCTTCACTCTAATGAAATTTATTGGATTTGTGACCAAAAGATAAATATGAACACAAAGGACAGACCGTCAGCTATTGATTATGTCTGCATCTTTCCTTACATATTAAAACATGTTATCTGTTGTGGCCAGTCCCCCAATTCCACATGGAGCATTGGGACAAATTAACTTGATATTTGGTTACTTTCACTTCTCTATACAGAAGCTGTGACCAGTGAACACACCACTTTGAGATGCTCTGCCATGCTCACAATACAGTCTCTTGTGTAACAATGCATCTAAATTAGATTTCAGCTGTACACCTGTATGTAATCTGCCTTGATAGATACCACAATTTAGAAACAATCATCGTGCTCCCGCACAACCACGCATTAACATAAAGATACGCCCCTAACTCATCATAAATGGTAACAACATTCCCTTCAAATGCTGCGGGAAGTGTCATTGATGTGTACTGAACATGGCTTCGATAAAGACAAACAAAAATAATGTTTCTGATGCAGAAAGTTTTGGTAACTGAGGTTGAGGCACAACAAGAAGCACTTTTTGGAAACCTCAGCTGGTGGATTAATAAAGTGAAAAGATTTAGCCTGGCAACAGATGCAGCTGCAGTCAACTCTGTTTCATCCGCTCTCAGAACAGTGGGGCAGAAATACTCTTTGTCCCAAAGAGTTTTGCCAAAAAATAATTCTGGTCTACATAAGGTGAACCAGCCACTTTGGATTAACCACTCTCCTGCTGTTGGGCTCAGGGGTTGGTGAGAGGAGTCACCAGCAATGGCTTCAATGGATAGCCCCGCTACTCTACTGTAACGATAAAGCCTAGCGCATCAAAATATTGCAAAGGCTACACTTACCAGTAAACCAACCATCCACGACAGCGTCTCCCTGAAGGCAAAAGCCCACTGAGCTGTTTTGTACAATGACTGAATCGTGTCCTACCCAGCCATTCAGCGAAGCCAAATGCGCATCATATATGACTTGCACATTCACTGAATGGAAACCTTGTCTGATGACACAGACACATTTGTTGTATGATGGTGCTTTTCTTGCAATATGTGTGCAGTCAATAGCTGAAATGGTCACACGCATGGTTTACGCACATATTTGTAGGTATGTAATGTAGATAAAGGAGCGCCCTGATTATTTTGCTAAATATTGAAATCACAATTCTTTATCAGGATTATTAGTCTGATTGATTCTGGAGCAAAATGATTCACCTAATGGAGTTTACTTGAGGGTTGTTACCGGCGAGACACACAGTCTAACATTCTCATTATAGAGCAGGGAACCAAGATCTTGGGATTTCCTGTCCAGGTACTCTCTATCGGCATCCCAGGAGTGCAGTTGGGTAACTGCGTAAGTAAATATTGCATGCATTAAGTGTAATGTTACACTATCAGTATTATCAGTCTATTGTAAAAATAAAAAAAACTGGTAAATCAAAATGCATATACTCAAGCCATTTTTGCCCAGGTTCCACACAATGAGGAAATAGATTTGTCGTCATTCCTTATCTTTAGCCACATAACCTAGCATTGTTGCCTTTATCGTTATTATGAAATCCATATCAGTTGGTATTTGGCTTGCCAATGCTTGCTTTGGTATCAGGTGCACTGCATTGATGGCATGCCTTCTACAGTAGGCCTGTTTATCTTATTTGGTTATTTGATCTAATATGATTATTATATCATCTATAAACAAAGTAGGCAACTAGAGGGCACTCAGAGAGTGCAACTCTCAACTAGTGCTGAACAGTTCTCAAAGACATCATTCCTATCTTTTAACAGACCCTTAGGATTTGCAATCAAGTGCGCTATCTCCATAAGTTTCATAGTTATGGTCCAAAAGGGATAATTGTCTGATCATGGAAATCCCAGATCCAGATATAGCCAACCAATTGTTCCTTAGCCGAAGGCCTATCTGATTTCATGGAAATCCATCCGGATGTTTTTGAGATGTCCCGTTGACAGCCAGGTAATTACGCAGGAGTAGCACAATGTTGGAATAAAGAAAATGTAATTGGTTACATCTACAGGAAGACCTGAATGTAATATGTAAAGCTCTCCAGTATACTTTCCTATCCTTCAATGTTTTCAAAAAGTCTTCGGTTTGACCCCTCATGTTTAAAATGAAAGAAACCCCACCTCCTCACCATGAGAGCACCATGGATTAATTATGTCAACAGTAGCCCAGCCAATCTCGTTGGGGATGTTTGAGTTTAATAATCTTACAAATTGTATGTCAGTCATTGAAAGTTAATTGAGAGTAATTCTGTGAGCATGTGAAAAGTCACCCTTAAACATAGCACAGTGCTTTCACTGCCATTGGTGTACAGTTAGGTCAGGTCTAGTAGAATGTCCATTGAAAAAGGCAATAGCTTATCAATAGCTTATCACACATTTCAAAGATCGCCAACTCATGAACATCTCATTCTCTGTGTGCAGCAGGTATTTGTGTGCAAGCCTGTGAGCAGCTTAGAGTTTCACTGGCTGAGAGATAGCTATTATTGTATTGCTACACAATACGATGTTTGTGTAGCCTGGAGTGGACAGGGTCTTGTATCAACCAAGGATTTTGTGCACTCATAATAATGGATTTCAAAACATCATCTGGTTTGTAACAAAATATTTCCACATTGCAGACGATGATCCGCTTTTTGCTAGTAACAGTAAAAAAACATGTTCATATTGATGCAGACTTGGACTATAGGTTTATCCATTCTTACTCGAGGTTTGCACTTCCATTATTAGTTTTGCACTTGCAAAAGTAATAATTAAGTTTGTAATTAAATTAATAATTTAGTCTCAGCCCACCCTGATCTAAAGTTCAAGCATTTCGACTGCTCATCTCTCCCCCGAGCAGCCTGCTCTCCTCAGTTTCTGCTATGCTCACACATACTTTATTCTTAGGCACCAGTGTATAAGTAGAGATGATTAAGCTACACACTCTGCACTTACTGGCTTTGATTAGTCACAGCACTATTGTGATTAGAATGTAAATGGGAGCATTTGATTTGATACAGCGGCTGCTCTAAATTAAATGCAATTGAATGTTGCAATAGCCAAATTATATGATTTATTAATCGTGGAAACTAAAACCAAGATACACTATTATTTTTGATTTATAGTGCAGCCCTCCTCATAGTCTAAGCCCTGAGCTTGTGTACCACCATAGCTATGCTACCACCGGGCTTCATGTTATACAGGGCTATTTCAGCAGTGTGGTTTCTTCTGGTCCATCTCCCTCTGGAGTTAAATTGAAATACTAGTTTGGAGGGGCCATGCCTCTGACCCTGCACAAATTGAGGAGTATTGGTGGGAACGCTATGGTTTTGGTAGGTACGCTGCACCTAAAGCAAGCATAAAAGCTTTTTTGTGATATTTATTTTATTTAAATGTGCTGTTTTTTTAAAGTTGCTGCTTTATTTAAATTTCCATTCAGCTTTTCTAAATTGTTGTGTTATAATTTGCATCACAATATGTAGATGGAAACATTCACGTTGTCAACAATGGAACAAATTTGTAGTGGACAAAGTTTATCTTAAAGAAAATGACACAGATGCTTTGAGATTCTAGAGGCTACATTTAGGACTCAAAGGAAAATATGGATTCTGGTGATGTTCATGTTCCACAACAACTCAGTCATCTCTCTAGTGTATGTACGGGGAGTGTAACCAAATGTTGACTTTTATCTAGCATAGTTGACTTAAATCTATTTGAAGATAATTTGTCCCAGTACTAAGTGGGAGAGTGACCACAACAACTGTTATTTCTCTAACATGAATTAATATATGAGCAAATATATAGAATCGATGCAAACAGACTTGAATTTCACACATCTGTTCCAATATTCTTGCCACTGGCCTTATGGCTTCCTCTTGTTTACTTATCTTGCTGCACCTTTTGTTTTCTCCGTTTTCACGCCCACATTTTCATTGTTTTCCATTGTTGCATTTCCATCGTTTCCATCTCTCTCTCGCTCTGCCTGTACTAAGCCTGTCACAGTAATCAATCCGGGTCAGCACTGTGAAGGGGGATGCAGACAGATGTGGTTTGCAGAGTGATCGATGTCCTTGATTAGTAAGAGA
>CABFOQ010001244.1:0-12334 GCA_900660455.1 Gephyroberyx darwinii | reverse complement strand
CTCCATCGTGGTATGTGGTGCTAGGTTTTGCTTCGTCAAACTTATTTTCGGTCTCATAGTTGCCTTCCATTGTAGGCTGAAAACTCATATCCCTTCTCCTTTATCCTCTGTCTCTAATCCCTCTAATATGTTCTTATTCTGAAGTTAAAGAAATCCCGTCTACCTCTCTCCTTAGCTCTTTTATTTGTCATCCCACACGAGTTACAGGAATATTCTCAGTGTACTATTGATGTATTTAGCTGCTGAAAACTCTTCTTTCTCCTGCATAATGTTGTTGTTTCCTGACTCGCTCTCCCAGACCCCGGCCCTGCGCTCGCTGGGCAACATTGTGACCGGGACAGACGAGCAGACTCAGAGCGTGCTCAATGTGGGCGCCCTGGCCATGTTCCCCAACCTGCTGCGCCACCACAAGCCCAACATTCAGAAGGAGGCGGCCTGGACCGTGTCCAACATCACCGCTGGCAAGGGCAGCCAGATCCAGGAGGTTATCAATGCAGGCCTGGTGCCCATCCTGGTGGAGCTCCTCCAACAGGTCAGTGAGTGAGACTCTTTTACCATAGAACATGAGGAGGGGTGCTTTTGGTGTAGCTGACAACTTTGAGTCTGTGACAAATAGGTTGGCTTTTTTTTTTTTTTGATTGGAGCTTCCTCCTCTTAAGAGGAGCCGTCTCAGGTTAGATTGTTTGACTGGACAGCAACAGCCACAATTTGCATTCAAAGGATTTACGGGCTACTCATAAAACTCAAGCTTTGTGCAGAATACCATTCTGCAAATGAATTGACCCTGAACATCACACACTCTTACCACCCCCTCACCCCCACTGCATGCTGTTGTTTCTGCTGAGTTTCCTCTGCCTCGGAACGAGACAAATTAATGATCCATCTGTCATTTTCTCACCCCTCGCACTGTTTTCTTTTTTTCTTTTTGCAATTACTAAGCTACTTATGATTTATGATGATTTATGAAAGTTAATGTTGTAGTTATTAGTTTTTCTGGCTAAGCGGGATGCCGATAAATGCCTAAAATGTGTTCTCTGTTCAGGGAGATTACAAGACCCAGAAGGAGGCAGTGTGGGCTATCACTAACTACACCAGCGGTGGCACATCGGAGCAAGTGGCCTACCTGGTCCAGTGCAACGTCCTGGAGCCTCTGCTCAACTTGCTGTCAGCCAAAGACTGCAAGATCATCTTGGTCATCCTTGATGCCATCACCAATATTTTTATGGTGAGTTGCAAAGACTTAAAAGAATGCCTTAAGACTGTTAGTTGGTCATTTCCATTATGAGATACTTGTCAAAGTTTTTTACAGGTGTCCTTTTGCACAAGTTTTGCCAAGAGTCTCAAAGAAAATAAAGAACTACAATTCTAAAAGTTGAGGTGTGTTGTGCTGTGCACAAGAGCCTAAGGACGCTGGACAAGGGCAAAGAAACAACTGCAAGAATTCACATTTGGAATTGGTTGAATTCACCAGGAATTGGCCCTGACATGTACCCACATAATCTCCTGCCAGCAGACGTCTGTATTAAAGTCCCTGGGGAAAATGGAGATCTGTGTTCTGGGTTTCTGTGATGAGGGAGCATTATGATTAATCTGGGTCACATTATACGCTGAACGATGCAGATGGGTTCTTGACAATTCTCACAGGGATTGTAACATTAAATTGGTTTGTCACATGTTCCTCTTTTGTGTGGGGGGTATTATTGGCTTATGCTTATTGAAATTCCCCCCCTCTCTCTCTACAGACAGCAGACAAAATCGGCGAGACTGAGAAGCTGTGCCTCATGATCGAGGAGTGCGGTGGTCTGGACAAGGTCGAAGCGCTGCAGTCACATGAGAATGAAGCTGTCTACAAGGCCTCCCTCAACATCATAGAGAAATACTTCTCTGGAGAGGTCTTACTGATGATTTCCTTGATCAAATTCCTGACCAACAGCTTTTAAATGAGCAATAAATAAATCATCTTAGTTGCATATGTGATCTGCCTCTGTTACTTTAGACAGGCTTAATCAGACGGGCTTAGTTAGCAAAGGACAAAGGACTTTTTTTCAGACATAGGTCTCCACTGACAGAAATTGTCCTAGTCTGCAGAATTTTGCTTAATCCACGTCCGTGAAACCATCCCCAAAACGTACTAAAACTTGGTTAATCCCCTAATGCCTCTCTCCTCCTGTCCCTCTCACTTGTCTTTCAGAATGAAGAGGATGAGTCTGTGGCTCCTGAGGCCACCACAGACGGTTATGCCTTCCAGATCCCTGACAACCAAAGCACTTTCAACTTTTAACACGTCCAATTTGCTCTTCCATTTTTTTTAAACTTCTGACTGTCTATATTTTTGTATTTGTTTAGCTGTCCGTTTATTTCATACCTGTACATAACAGTACAAAGAAAGAATATCCACATTTCATGCAAGATTTGTAAATAAATTTTATTAAGAAATGTTGGTGTTTTCATGATGGGTGTTTCTGGAATGGGGGGGAGCAGCAGCAGGGACACTAGTGGTTCCTAATGATTTCTAGATTTGTGGTTTATACTGGAAAAGGGAAGAAGAAAGGGGCCACCAGCAGGTGACACTGTTCTACTGTATTTGCTTGTTAAGGACCTGTTTGCTATAGGGTCCTTAATATACAAAAAATACCTTTTTCACTGCTTATTAATGCAATATACAAAGGTATATGGCCATGATGTCCCAGCAGGTTGGTGGTGGGAGTAGAAGCAGCCCAGAGACGAGGGATGTCAGAATCTGAGCTCTCATTCCTTACAGTGGACTTTTATCTACCTTAATGAGAAAAATCACAATGTTCTTATTGAGACTCATAGGGAACCTTTTGCACACAGTAGTAAGTTTATATTGACTATTGTACTTTATGGAATTGTTTGATCTAATTATCTGTGATATCATTTTGGATAGATAGTTGCTGCATATTTTTGATGTTTGATGATGTTTAGCTGTGATATTAATCAAATATCGCATGTAAAATATGTTCAGTATCCCTCCAAAAATGATTATAGGATTACAATAGTTAATTTTTGAAAGCGACAAATACCTATTGCTTTAATGCTCACGTCTGTTCACCCTACCCTTTACTCACTCAGACCTCCTTGGTTTAGAATGGCGCATATGTGAAGAGATAATATATTCTGAGTAGAAATTAAAACCACCCAACTAACTATTGTAACAGTATTGATTAATTTCTCATCTTGGTCATGTGTGGAAGTGGGCTGTCAAGCCGGAAGGAGCGCCAGAATAATACCGGAAGAAAGACTTCGACTTCAATATAAAATTATCAAGAACGGGTTGTGCCAGTTATAGGTTAAAATAAACTCCTAGGTAAATGTAATTGATGCGCACATCTACCTATTTCACTGGTCCAAGATAACGATTAGACAGTACCGAGTTGGTTTTCGTCAGATGTGTCTTTAACAATCACCTGGTCGGTTATTTGCCACACTAACCAATTGGGCAGATCAAAAATATTGTTAGGACTTACTTTGGGTTTGCATGTTAAAATTAACTTTTGAATAAAACAGCAATTGTAGTTATATTTGCTACAGACTCGTCCTTAAATATATATTTTAATTTCACTTTGGCGAAGCGTTGAAACACATTAGCCAATAGATTAGATAGATAGTCATGATTTTATTTTGAAAGTCTGGACCCGACGTATTGTGTTGTATTCTGTCTAGCTCGACACTGCCTGCAGCAGCAGGGTCTTCATCATAATTACGACCAACGACTTCAGTGCAGGCAACACGGGCTCCTTGCACAGACGCCTGTCCGAATGGAGGACGAACCGTTCAATTGATTTGGTGTTTTAAACAGTTGGACGATCAATACCCGTTGCGCACGGGATGAAAGGCATCTGGAGATTTAGTTATTTGCATTTTTTTTCGGAATATGAGTTCAAGAAGGGAGTGTTATGCCAGCGATATGACTGTGACACCATTCTTTTGCGTTCAGTCAGTGTGATATGCAATGGTGATACTACAAGCTAACCCATAGCTAGCCGAGGGTTGTTTTGAGGGATTTATTTTTGAAAAAGTCATACGCTGACACATGTATTAGACACTTTTTAAAAAAAATAAAATTTCATCAAGCTGGAACACAAAGGGACATGTCTAACCAAGGAGTGAGGAGAAATGGCCCAGTAAAGCTGCGCTTGACAGGTAAGAGAATTTAAACCCCCTCGCTGCCTCCTCGGCTCTGAAACGTTAGCAAGTAGCCTGCTAGTCAGCTAACTGTGCTAACATCTGCTGATGTTACAACTGCAGGCTGCCGAATGTGTGTCTTTTGTATGCCAACGAAATTTTCAACCACCCCGAGTTCTTGACTTGTATCACTCTGCTGTGTTTTAATTTTATCTGGATGTAACGCGTTAGCAAGCTGCTCAACACGCACGAATATCGAAAGTCAGCCAACGAGCCTTTTGCTTGCTAGCATGCGTTAGCCCCAACAACAGCAATGATGTATGATGTTGTATTAGCTAATTACTTAGTCCGGGTTGTTTATCAGTGTAGCATTCTTTCTATTGCGTATTTCCCCAAAGTTAGCATACATATAAATCCATAAGCTTGACACGGGCAAATCTGTGCCACAATATCTCGTATATTGTGGCACAGATTTGCCCGTGTCTTATAAGCTCTTATATTTGAGCACTTGAAATGTGAATCAGTGATGCCCATCAGAAATAAACACTATTAATTCTAATCACAGCATGTTTGTAGCAATTTGCCCTCTTCTTTGCAGTATGCCATCAACAATAAGGCCAAGTGTATTTTCGGTTGGTAGAATACTGTATTTGCAGACTGATATATTGTAACTTAAGCTCCATAATAGTGTTTCATTTGTCGTAGGATCAGCCGATAGTCTTGTTTCCAATATATGGATTTATTTATTTGTGCTTGGACATCATCATGCGAATCTCTGTTACAGATGCCGCTGCCATCCACACAGATCATGATGTTTTTAGATAATGCCTTGAGGCTGATGAGGAATCCTAGCACAAATGCTGCATGGGAGCTAGCAGTATACTGCCTGTTTTAGTCAAGTGGATCCACCCCCTTTCCTTATGAGTTTTGTAGTTTGTAACAACCCAAACATGTTCTGGTTTGCATTTAAGAGCTGTCTTTTGACTGGAAGGGTGATGGCAAGTCGTAGCATTTCATAGTTCTCCTGCATGGTCAGGCCGAAGGCAGATTCCCAACCTTTCATCTCTATCTTCTTATGCTAGCAGACAAATTAAATATTTAATCTGGTAATATGCTCTCTGGAAAAAGAGAGAGACATTCAGGCCACATGTTTCCTTGAGATTGGTGGTAGACCTGCTACCATTGTTGTTTTTATTTCTTAAGATTTACAATAATACAGTACAACTTGGCTAGGCTACACCATCTTGAAGGAAATGTCTCCTCCCTTCAGCATAATGTGCTACAGGTGGACAACAGGTTCAGTTTCCTAGAAGAAAATATTTGTGTAATAATCCAGAAAAAATGTGTCTGAATGGTACTGTAGAAAGAAATGAACTTCCAAAGCTCTGGACCTACCCTGCCTTCCTTCCTGCTTGCCTGCCCTGGGTCTTTTTTCCCCTCCATATGGGGAATGGTTTTAAATGGGCTGCAGTGGTCTTCAGACGGAATCCCAGGAATGTGAAACCTCAGAGAGGAAATGTGAGTCTCTCCCGATCATAGACGCATCCTCTGTCTCTCCTTCACCAGAGAGAAAGAATAAGGGAGAAAGTGTGCATGAGGGGAGGGAGAGAGGTTGGGGTTCACATGGTAGAGAGGCACCAAAATCACTGCTCACACACTGACTGAGGATCGCTGATACAAATTCTACACATGGACTCGTGCATTACCAGCTTTATGTGTCTAGTTGTGCCCGCACCTCATTTATGTGTCTGAGTCGGTATGTGTTTAGGCCTAACATTGCATACTGGCAGCACTCCCATTTTATTCTGTCTGCTCTGTGGTCTCTCCCATAGACTGCATGCTTGGTTCAATGACAGAGGGAAGGCTCAACCAAAAGCTTGTATCTAAAGAAGTTGAGGGGTATTTTTTAAGCTTCGTAAACCTTTGTAACAATTCAGTTTAACTTCTTGAAACATGAGGCCATTACCCAAAACTTGGCCTAATAGTCGGAAACAATAACTTCCTGCTATCAGGAAGTATTGGCAAACCTTGGGGGCTTGCTGATTTCAGTGGCACTTTCTAGCTCAGGGCTTAACCACTAGCTTTCCCCAATGTTCTTATATAACCACACATCTTTACAGAATCATAAACATTAACCACTGCCTAGCCTAATCACCCCCTGTCATTAATAACACTACTGTCTGTTGTGAGCTGAGGCTGTTTTGAGTAACCAAGGGAGAGAATCTCAGGATATTTGATTGCCGTTCAGCCAGCCTTCACTGTCAGGGAACTTGATTTAAGCAATTTCAGAGTCGTTCCTCCCAGATGCAGTTTTGATCAAGAAATGCCTACAATGGTGACATAGGGCCGATGTTAACCAAGGCTCAGCCCTAGCTAGCGGTTGTTCTGGCTGCGTTCCTCACTGACATCTGAGATCGGAGTGTTTTTGCTGTTGACGTTCTCCACTTTGGCTAAGCCTTGCTCTTCCTAGATCGGTAGACGGACGGAGAGTTTAGTTAGAACGGTGCTGCTATAGTTTGCCCACCCCCGCTGGGTTCTCTTCTCGTCACTGTGGTGGATTAGAATTTGCGTAGGGTGGGCTTACACACACACTGCAGGATTGTGGCCGGATTCATCCCCAGTTTGGTCATCCCACACTGCATTCAAATCCCACCTTTTTAGTTTTTCACAAAGGCTTTTTTTGGAGCGCCTCCTCAATTCTTGAGCATTTATCTGGGACAGCTACTCTTTGATGCTTAAATTAAATTTTAAAAAAAATCTTAGTATGAGTGGTGCCCCCACAGAGCTCACAGCCAAGCTTGTAAAGGAGAGCAATCTTGTTTTTGGTGAGCAGCTATTTCAAACACTGCAGGGAGGTGACAGCTACTGCCATTCCTGTCTTCAGCTCAGCTAGACTTGCTGTATGATTTGCCCAAATTAAACAAGGGGTGGCATTTTCCCTCATTTTTTGTCACAGGAATCTGTAGTTCTCAGGGGTGGTTGGCATTACATGTTTTATGCTAACAAGGGGGAATCTCTCAGTCCATCTCTCACCCCCCTTCAAATGTGACCCTGTGGCTACAGCATGGCTGCTGCTACTGTGAGGGCGGGAGCCTGCCTGTGTGATCCATTTTCTACATCGCCTCCAGTTGGCATGCAGCAAGCAGGGAGAGACTGGAAGAACCATCTCAGGATTCACCCTGTTCTTTCTCTCTCTCTGTGTGTGTGTGTGTGTGTGACACACATGCAAGCAAGCAAACCCACACATATGCACACATTTTTCATCTACTTTCATTCTTTTTGAGTCCATGGCCCTTTTACTTTAGCATTTTGGGAAGTTTGCCCTGGAGCTTGTGTGTGTGTGTGTTGTGTGTTGGTAGGGGAAAAGCCAGGAAGCCAGTGATTAAGATAAAGATCCAGCCTCCGTCCCAGGCTCAGCATTAGCACCAGGGCAGAGTGCATTTTCGGGAAGTTATCAGGGGCCACTGTCTCGGCACTGATTCTCGGCTCTCAGAAAGTACAGCTGTGTGTCAGTTTGTTTGTATGTCCAAGCACAGTGTTTGAATTCTCAAAACACAGACGCACGCGTAAACACTTGCACACACATGTAAACGCACAATCGTACACACACTTAAGCTTCCACAGGATGGGCGGTCAGCACGCGATGCTGAGCTAAATAAGGCCTGTCGACTTCCTAAAATACAGCAGATTTAGTCACATTGCAAAGGGAATGCACTGTGGTGATAGTGAGAAACCAAATATCCCAAACTGGACTTCTCAACTTGCAGGGTGGGGACCCCACATGGTCTTGTGAGATGACGTGGGGCCACAACATGCTTTATAGAATGTGAAAAGAAATTGAAATTGAAGTATTTTCCTTGTGAAATAATATTCACAGCCAACACTGATCATTTGCTTACTCAGGTAAAATAGCCTGAAAACGGGGAGTCCTCTGTGTATACGCCTATCAGGTGGTTCCCAGTACCCATCCCTTTGTTTTTCATCTACTAGTTTGAGAACTAGTGAGATAGATGACTGAATTGACATTTCAAAGTGGTCTCACTACCCTCTCTGACCCACTTCCTCATCCTCATCTTGGCTGGATTAAGTTGGTAGTATTAGCATTGCTTGCCAGTCTTGCTGGCTGGTCCAGATGATTTGAATGAAAGGAGATTATATGGTGACAGTCACTGTTAATCAACACATCATGAGCTGCTGGCGGTGTGGGGACTTGGACCTGCATGGGCCGGTGGTGTCATTCACTTCTAGCTATTTCAGTTCCAAGTGTGACTTTTAAACTAAACACCGCCGAGTTTTCACAGTCGAAAAGTGGACCACGGTTAGCAATTATGATTCATCAGCGCACAAGAGATGTGATTCACGCCGTAATGTGTTTGCTGCGCCGCATTCCTGTCTGTTTCATCCGTCCCTGACAGAAGCTTGGAGACGAGGGATGCTCCACCAGAAGGTGCAGTTTGACCCAGTTATAGAGCAATCAATAGGCAGAGCCAGACATTCATGATTGCTGCTGCCACTGGGTTGCTTTTAAGATTATGACCAGATTAAAAAAAAAAAAAAAAAAAGACATTTGTTTTATTAGCCTAGATTTTACATGGTGGAGAATCACAGGAAACACCAGAGAATGTGACATGCAACAAATGCTGTGATGCAGATTCAAACCCACGCCAGCTAGCCCATGTGGAAGGTTACGCATCACCTGAGCTACCGAGACCTACAGATAAGCCTTTAGTGTCCCCAGTGCATGCACCCCATATTTGTGCTCTGCTCGCCCACATTGAAAAGGGCCTGTATCCTCTCTTCAGCTGAGTACCAGTGGAGGTCAGTGAGCCTACGTGCTCATTTCCATACTGCTTACTTCTGGTTTTCCTCTCTGTTGAATCAAAGACAGTTCGCCTCGCTTTAATTCTTTGACTTGGCTCCATGTTTCTTCTGTGGGCCTGTCTGTCACTGTGATTTCTGGACACGTCAGCACAACGTTCCACTCTTCTTCTGGGAGACTTGAAGGGAGCTGTGTGTGTATGTTAGTGAGTGTGAGGAATGGTTAAAAAGATGTGTTGTGTATGCAAGTTAGAAGAGGTGTGTGTGTGTGTGTGTGTCCGTGTCCTTGCTCGATGACCTGTGTGTGTGTTTACGGGCTTCAGCTCCAACATTTCACACTTGATGTGCTGAGACAAGAGAGCAGCCCATATGGGACAATCTCCCACCGCATCTGTTCATCTCCCCGTCTGTCTCTCCCTCTCTTCTCCTGTCAGCCCTTCTCTTGTTGTCTCTTCTCCTGTCAGCTCTCCTCCTCTTCTTAGTTTCCTCATGTGCTCTGCTCTCATATTCTCTCTGCTCTGGTCATATCCCTCTGCCCTTGTGAAACCCTCTCCAAATCTTCTTTTTCTTCCCCCTTCCTTCTTTTCCTCCTCCAACTCTGTAAGGTTGGGTGTTATTTGGATTTAATTGATACCGATACCATTATCAATACTGCTTATTGGTACCGATGCTTACTGGCACTCTTAGCAATACTCCACTTCCCTGATGTAAGGGAGTGGGGCTGTAAGGTATTTTTTGGAATGTAGTTATTGCTACTTTTGATACGTTTGTGATTGCAGATGTTTTCTTTTTGACCTCATACCAAGCAGTAGGCATTTGCTAATGGAAAGAGGGTGGTAACTGGGGTTGAGGGCGATGGTTATCTACCCACAATAGAAAAATCTGAACCAGAATGAGGTTTTAAACAGTTTCCTCTGGCTGTCGGTACAGACAACAGATGGAGTGTTTAATTCCAAAATGAATGAACTTAACATCTAACTTGACTCTTTGCTTATACTTGACATACTTGATGGTATGATCAGATGTATTATTAAATATTGAGCAGTGAACATCAGGTATCATATTTTTTCCCAAAAGGGATAGCCTCATATCTTATAGCGTTTTAGAATGAAATCCCCTACATGTTGTGATTTGGGAGTTTGATACAACTCACTCCTACTGGAGCAATTGATGGCTGCAGTTCTATCTATGGATAGAAAGTAAGAGTCACCTTGCTGGTTAAGTTTCCTAAGTTCACATTATTGGACTCATTTGTTTTCATAAGGTACATTACCTTGACTGGACGCCGGTATTTTGAGGAATTGCATCCAGCAGATGCTTAAAGCGGTCAAAACCACTGCACTGCTTCAAATTAACACCATGCTGAAGTTGAAAGTGTTTTGTGAGATTGCTGCGATTGCCCCCTTGCAAGCAACATACTTTTTCACATAAATTACACCCATCTGTTCTGTGTTCATCCATATTTCCATCTGCTTTAGTGAAGATGGTGCACACTTTCCAATGTTTTAACCCCTCCACCATGATTGAAACCCACAGAATGTAAACTGACAATCGACATCGCCATTTTCCTGCTAGAAAGCAGCATCACGCTGGGCTATAACAGAAAAGTTATGTCTAAACGAATCAATTGAATTGGAATTGTCCAGGAGCATATCGGTGTTTCGGTTCAGACTAATCAGGAATTCCCTCAACCCAGCAGAGTCAAGTCTTCCTTCCTTTGTGGTTGCCCATGTTCCCTGTGAAACATGTGAAGCTAACCACTGCATATTGACCTTTTTGGCCTCACCTATGTGGTCTTTTTGACCATTGATATATCAAATATCAAAGCCCAAGTTGTTAAGCAAAACGTTTTTGTTTCTTTTCTTTGCACATCTTTGCAACAAACTCTTTTTTTGTAGTTTGATTTTTTGCCTATAAAGGTTATCTGGTCTTTGAGAGCTTACATTCTCTTCCCATTCCCATGCAAATCCAATCCCACTTGCAAGTTAACTAACAGGCTTTACCAGCAGAAAGCCTTTCAGGCTTGTGAAGGTGAATCTATCAGCTTCTTGCTCAGCTTAGCCTCTCCTTGCTCAGCTATCAATCATTCATCATCTCCAACCTTGATGCGTTATTGAAAAATAACGGCGGGCCCCAGTCAGCATGGGATGTGTTCTATGATGGATGAGTATGATCAGGAACATACAGCAATGGGACTTTAAATTAAGAACACACAGAAAAAGTGTGAATTAATGATAATGCAGAACATTCACCAGTTACTGCTGCATCATTCGGTTGCAGATGTATTGCACTGTGATGCAGGTGTTGCCTTCTGAATGTTGCTTTGCCCCATTTTCTCAAACTCTTTTTGTGATGAGAACATTTTGTCAGTGAATCAGAGTTGGAACAAAAAATGTATGTTGCAACATTACAATTGATGACCACATCTAATCAGTTTCATCTTGGTACTTTTGAGCCATAGGATCTATCTTTTGAAGGTTTTCAGCACCACAAATGCATTACAGATGAATTGCAATCCTGGTGCAAGGGCCAAAATGAGTACCTCACCAGTCTGTGTGTTGGGTCACACTGAGTGGCACCAAGATAAGTAAGTAGGTGATCAGTAGATCTGAGAGACCTTACCGGTGTGTAAGGCATCAACAGTTCACTAATGACCATGCAAAGTCTTATATGTAATAAGAAGAATTTTGAAGTCAGTCCGATATTTAACTGGGAGCCAGTGCAAGGAGGCCAAAACAGGAGAGATGTGAGACCCACACGCCTTGCCAGTGGACTTGCAGCTGAATAATTGCAGGCGAGGCAATGGAGCTTTGACTAAAACAAGTGTATATAGGGCATTACAAGAGTCGAGGCATGAAGAGGTAAAGGTAAAGGCATTGACGTTTTTTTCTCCAAATCAAGGGAAGATGAAGCAGGTGGTCAGAAAAATAAATAGGTGGGCTGCTTAAGCGTTAAATAGCACCGTAGGTTGTAGTCCTGTGCTTGCATCTGTGGCCGTGAGGAGACGTGAGTCCTAGACTCAGCACAAACTCTGAATTAGTCTGAGTGCACGGGAGGAAGCTCTGTCTGAGTGAATGCATAGTCTGCGGCTAGAATAATGAGGCGGGTTTAAGACCTGTATTTCATGTGGAGCAAATGACTCAATAGACTAGTCTGACTGTGTACATTGTGCTGAATTATGCTCCAGTCTAAATATGCAGCAGTATGGATTACTCTATGTGCACAGGCCTTGTCAGGGAAGAAATGATGTTCCTGTGCGGTACAAATGCTCGTTCCTTCAGCAATCGAGGGTCACTGTTGTGGTCAGGTGTTGTCATGCGGCACATAGCTCTTCCTCCAACTCTGTTTAGTCTGCCTCACTTAGCATATA
>CABFOQ010001243.1:0-13813 GCA_900660455.1 Gephyroberyx darwinii | reverse complement strand
ACAGAAACATCCACATATATAACTTATAGCATTGACTGGGGAGAATTTGAGCTGGCCTGAGATTCAAGTTGATTGCAGTTGAAGCATTTGGCATCTCAGAAAAAAATTAACAAATACAATGATACATATCCTTAATTATTTCAATCATAAGTCTAATCACTTTAACAATCTTGATTGTAATTAGTGATTTTTCATCAAGGAATAGTCAAAGCACAGAAGGAGAGTGCAGACAAATCAAATCACTCACCAACGTAGTGCTAGTACCGTGCAAATAAGGCAATCAAAACCTTAGCCTCTGGCTAACAATCTCTGTATCTATCTATATTTATCTTGCACACAAACACACACACACATACATACACACACACACACACACACACACACACACACACACACACACACACATTACTTCCATTTCTCACGTAGAGCATGCATCTATGGGTTCAACATGCATTGTGCGACATGCTGTATGCATGTAGGAACCATACAAGGACAGTGTGAGGAGGTGAGGAGGAGGTGATGAGGAGGTGAGGAGGACCATCTGCATGTCACTCTGATTAATGGCTACATACGCCTGGAGAAGCAGAGGGGAGCAGTGAGGAGTGTGGGTCATCTTTCTCACAATCTTATGTAAAGAGACCTTAAATTGAGTAAAAGAATGCTTACAATTTTTCAGAAAGCAGCAGCGTGTATGTGCAAAGTGTATGTGTATTAGTGCGTGTGTGTAAATGTGCACGTTCATCTGCACTCATATGAGTAAACGTAACTCCCAAAATGGTATAAGAGGAGCATTTAACATCCTCTCCGTAATATTCTCTAAACACTGTCAAAGCAATTTGACAATAAAAACAGCCGTGAGGGCGGCAGGGCGGCAGGTTGGCCTAGCAGTTAGAGAGGCCAACCCATCACCAGAGGGTCGTTGGTTTGATCCCCGGCACCACCAGGAGGGTGTATTCCAGCTGTGAGCTGGTGATTGAAAAAATGACTGGTGACAGCGACGGTGCCCACCAACACCGCAAGCAAGGCACTTAACCCCAATACTGCTCCAGACGCACCGTTCAATGGCTGCGCTCTGCCCTCTGACATGAAAATGCATGCATGTGTGTGGGGTGATGTGTTGTGTGTATCTAGTCAGGGGTGTGCAGAAGAATTTCACTGTGTGTATGTGACAATTAAAGTTCCTTCATGAACCTGTTTTTCTTTCATGAACACTGGAATAGTTCTGAGCGTTTTGTCATGGTTCCTCTACTAGTATGCATGCTACATGGACATAGCAGGTGGAGGTGCAGAGCACAGAGCTGAGTCTATGGGTCATGAAAGTGTGCAAGACGGCCCAAGGCTAATTTCAATGCAGTCCATAGGGGTGAATACAGCGGTTAGTGTATATATATAGCAACTAGTAGTAAACCTCCCGTTCTACATGATATCCATTCTGGAAGACATCCAGAAATACAAAATGATGTCATTTGACAAAAGACAGACACTTTTTAAGAGTGACTTATTCTCCCCATGAAATGAGACCATTAAAGAAGACTATATGACAAGGACCATAAAATAAGAATATATGATGGAGTAATGAAACAAAGAAAATGATTCCCACAGAAGCAGTATGATCCTAAAAGTACCAACAGGAGCTGCTCAGCATTCAGTACAAACAGTTAAATGTGGAACATAAATCAGTTTAAATTTAAACCAAGACCATTACACCCAAATAAACATTTCCTCACATCATGAATATCTTTTCACCCGCTTGTAAAAAAGACAGCGTGGCTAAATTTGATTCAGAGGCCTGGAGGACAGCTTGTGAACCATGTGCTTGTTTACTCTCTTAGCAAGGCTTCCCCGACAGTGAGGGGTCTTTCATTGACTGACGTTTATCCCCCTGCTTACAAGTGGTTTTATATGGGCAGCTCGCTGCTTCTCCTCATAACTGTCTGGCCAGGCGGCGGGCGATGGAGGGACAATAAAGCAGGATGAATATGAAAGCCCTCCTCCCACTTGGTTGGCCCCTGGGCCCCAAGCTGGACTTGATGGACGATTATTGCGTTCTTTTTTTCCTCTGCAATTGGCGGGTAGACGGATTAATGCATTAGCTAGCGGCTGCCAGAAGGATGAGGAGAGGGATGAGGACAGTGGCTGAGACATTCCTCTCGGGGGGCATGAATCATAACCTTTCTATCTTCTTCTCGGATCTAACAGTTTTTAAACATGCCGCTTCTTCCCACACAACCAGCATGTGGGCAAAAAGAAATAGCACCCTGACTGATGGCAGATCCCGCTATTAGACGCGGTCTGGCTGAAGTGCAGTCAAAGCTGCCAAATGCCAACAAATTATGGAATTAGTACACAGACAACCGAGGGAACGAAAGCACAACAATGTGGATCCAAAACACCTACGTGTGCACAAACACACACAGACACACGCACACACACAAAACCACGCAGCTCAAGCACAATCCAATCCAATCCGTTCATCGCTTAAAACCTGATGGAATGTGAGATTCCCTCAAGTTGGAGCACACAGGAAAGGGCATCGGATAAAGACCCAATCTCTATCAAATCCCTGGTATGGGCAGGTGGGCTGGGTTAGCTAGCCCATCAAACTCTGTCTGTCTCCGAGAAGGGAGGGTGGTGTCGGTGCGGGTATGAAAGAAATACCAATGAATAGAGTCAAGCAGCGTCTAAGCTCTCACAATTAATGTCTCCACTATGGCTGGGCCTGTTTGTGTGACCCAAGAAATTCTTTGGAAAGGCAAAGCAGAGACAGGGGTTTTAGACAAAAGAGAGACAGAGCAACAGAGAGGGAGAAGGAGAGAGATCCAGCAATCACAAACTGAGGGAATCAGCACCATTAAAAGGCACCAATTTGGTGATTGGGATTCAAATGACTCCAGTTTAATGAGACTGAGCCAGGGTCAGCAAATGCCTCCTTTCAATTCCCTCCCTGGGCAGTAAATGCTGGCTGGTGACTTGATGAAATGTCCTAAGTGCGCAACAAACCACTGCCGGTGGTCAAAGGGCAGATAACCATGGAGTCTATATTTTCTGTAAACCTGTTTTTTTTTTAATTAAAGCATTTTAATTCTGTTCATTTCATTACATCAGAAAATAAATATCAACATGGTCTTTTCTCATGAGCATTATAATTGAGCATCTTGTAGATTTCTTCCCTCAAGAGCTGCATTGTTTAATGAGCTATGAATGACACATATTGCACTAAAGGCAGCTGTCTATCAATATCTTCCCCAGGGGATACACATGAACACAATGTCTTGCTAATGGGAATTAGACTCGCTGAAGGAGGTAGAATTGAAAATGGTTTGCTGGAGGGCGAGGTATAGTCGATCCAATGTTGTTGACAAAATAGGTTACAAGAAGACTCATTGCCTTTCTATGAGTGAAAAGCCATCTGGCAGATGATTCAGTGAATAGAGATGATCACCTTCTGTGTCAATTAGCAGACGATAAGATGGATTTGACTCAGTTGAAAGTGAGAAAACAGCCAAATCACAGCTATGGAACAAAATCATTCCACACTGTACACATGTATGTACAATATCCAGGTAGGCATGTTGTTGCCCTGAGGAAACTTCTCCCCGCATTCCTCAGCGTTGCTCAGCAGGGGCAAACCTCTCCCTGCAGCGCCCCGGATCTTATCACGCTGCACCTTTATCTGGCCAGAATTCCTTGAAATATGTTTTGTTTGGTTTTCATATCTCTCTTCTCCTGCCCCCGCATCCCCATCTCCACCCCCATCTTGCTCACCCCGTCTCTCTCTATCTTTCCTATTCCAACCTGACTTTCAATTTTCACCGGGCCGAGGTGCAGAGGGGCATAGTTTGAAAAAGAGAGGCTGCTGTGCCTCAGTGGAGCACAACTCTCCCTCTATTTCTCCATCCTTTCATCCCTCCACCACTCCATCCTTTCTTCCTCTTGACTGAACTCTGATAGAGGAGTCTACGGGTTACGTGCGGCGCCGAGAAAGGGCCTGGACAGAAGCAGGGGACTGAGCAGCCACAGGAGGAATGGTGGTGGCGGCCAGGAGGCTAATAACCTCTCAGTCAGTGATCGGTAAGGATGTCTGTCTGCCTCTCCCAAAACCAATGGTGAAGCGAGATTCAGAGCTACTGACAATTTGCCAGAGCCCGCTGTGCTTTGGATGGACTGGATCAAATCAAAGTTTCTCTGATATGAGTGTACCAGTACGTGCTTGTGTGCACGCATGTTGAGAATCCCCAAACTATGACTGATTTTCTCAGAAAGAGAGTGAAAGAGAGGGGAAAAAGTAGATATGATACGATAGGTTACCAAGGGATAGGAGAGAATATGGGCACAGCAAAACAAACACAAGCAATTTGCCTGCTGTCTCTCCTCTATTCACTTAAAGTGGCAATAAAGCCCTAAATGTCCTGTTGCCTCTTCCCTGGGCCCTGCATCTGATACCCTGACACACCATCAGGGGGAGAGGCTCGCCCCGGCGGCATGCTAAACTGAGTGATGGAGCATCATTCAGTCTGACTGATGGCCATAAACACACTGCAGCCCAATTAGGTGCACTGTAATCGTGAATGGAGAAAGAATCGGAGAGAGAGAGAGAGACAGAGAGAGGAGAAAGAGAAGTTCAAAATTTCACGGCTCATACTTTTTCTTTCAACTGAACCATTATTGCTGTCTTAGAGGAACATCGCACTCCACGAGAGCCTTTTGGATGGCGGCATGACGGCTAAACGACAGCGCCATTACCCAGACGATGAGAGAGATAGAGACACTTGTGTCCACAGCACAATACATTCCTCTGCCTATTACAGAGCAAAGAGGGGAGAGTGAGAAAGGGAGCGAAGAAAAAAGGGGTAGATGAGGAGAAAGTAATAAAGGAAAGTGAGCAGGGGGATATGAGAAGAGGAGCAAAGAGAGGAAGGAAAGAATAAGTGAGAGAGGAGGAGAAGATGAGATGGGCATAGTGAATTATACAGAGAGGCGGGGGGGAGAACAGAGAACAGGAGAGGGTGTAAATAGCAAATGGGAAAGAGAAGACTTGAGAGAGGAGAGAAAAGGAGGAAGCTAGTCGTATCTCTGCTCTTTTGTCTCACTTCAGAGAGATTTGAGTGGAGCAGCTGACCCAGACCTTGAAGCCATCTAATCCACAAGGCAACGTGCCCCCTGCTCTCTGTGAAGGAGATAGTGAAACTTGAGTTAAACTGTCTATTGCCAAGCGTTTCCTTGTTGCACTTACGCCCTCGTGGAAGGTGTTGTTACCTTGATGGATATTGCTGCGTTGGGTGTGATGGGGGCGAACGCTTTAGCTCCCTCTCACATAAATCAGATTGACCCTATCAGCTGACATTGACCAAAGCCAATTCTCTAAGGCCCACAAAACAAAATACTTTCACCCACACTACACATTCTTCTAATACCAGATCCCATATCCAGATCTAGGGAATTCAAGTTGCTACTGTTGATCCAAGCTTTTATTAGAACCACAACCTTGTGCTGCAAGCCAGTATCATCCATCTAAATCATGAGCTGGCAGCACCGTACATGCCTGTGAATGGAAGTTGCGTGTATCCAAAGCCTTATTTCTCCTCTGATCTGTGGCATGGTTGACATTAAATACCGGCCCATTGGAACATCACACTCTTTAGGGTGTGTCACAAGGGTACTACTGTGAAGCCGGTGTGATGGAACGGTTTGATACTCAACACCACAGAAGTTTGTCTTGCTTGTCTACACGGTTGTCAACACCCCATGACACCTTGAGTGGTGTGTCTCCATTTACAATGGAGCAGTTACAAAGAACCAAGAGTGGCTCTTAAAGGAAGAAAATCACCTTAAAACACATCAACAGTAAAAGAACAACTATTAGTGATGTACCTTGCATTTATTGGGTCCATTCTGTTGTTTGGTGGTGTATTTTTCTTTTTCCGTGGATAATTGTTCAAATGTAGATGATGTGACGTCATGTCAAGATACTTCCAATGCAGAAAGCATTTAATAGGAGAAAATGTTTCGACTATCTAAGACATCAGTCCCTCCTAATCAAACAGCAACAGCTTCTTTCTAGACTCACCATTTTGCACCACATGTCCACCAATCACGCAGGGAGAAATCCATCATTTGAGGAGAAGGAGATAACAATTTCTTCGCCAACAGTAGCCTCAATAGATCAGAATGTAATGCAGCCACAAGCTGCATTTTAAGTAAGTTGCATGAGTCTCACTTTTTCTCAACTGGAAAACCTCCGCTATTACTAATGCTCTCTTTACCTACATGTAGAAGCTATGCTGAAATGCTCCAGTAAGTCTCTGGGGATTGTCAAAATATATTCTGGGAAACGTAGGAAATTACTAACTTGAAGTGGAAGTGGATGAGACAGGCGGGTACAACAAGTGGGTACAACAAAAATGTAAATTATACCACTTTATCACAAAATAACTCCTGGGATGCACTGAACATCATAGATTAATATAACAGTGTACGAGTATCTGAGGTTGGAATCGTTGTTTAAAAAAGATTTAAAAAGATGCTGTTAGTACTATTTAGTGGTACCACATAGAACTGTTTTTGTTAAGAGTGTAGATGTACAATATAGCTTCTTATCAAAGACCAAGAAAAGAATCAGGAATAATCCATGCTACAGTATACAAAAACATATATATGATAATCATTGCTATATCCCAAAATACTATAAATACAGCTTTGTTTAAATCATCACAAAGCTGAAGGAGCCTGTCAAGGGGGCCAAACCGGAAAAGCTTAAAAGCCAGAGGATGGAGCAGGGCCCCAACTGCAGATAGCATGCTCCAGGGGAGGGACAGCCTCAGAGGTCCTGGACAGATTGGAGGACCTCTGGTCCCTGAGTCATGCTCAGACACACACCGCCGGGATAAAAACCCATCCCCTCACACAGACTGGCACTTATTCTCACACAAAAACACACTTAGATGACCAGTCAAGCATACACACATACATGCATGCAAGCGTGGAGCGTGAACATGCGTACACACACACATGCCCACGCATGGTCGTAAATAAAACACACGCACCCACGCACACACATACATCATCCTTCCAGCCGGCCCCCTGGCCTCCTTCAGGTGACTGAGGTAGCGCTTCAACAAGCCGCTATAAAACGCTCATCAATCACAGAGGCTAATCTTAGGTTCTTGCTGACACTTTCATTGTGCTGGCCTTTCTATATGGCTGCCTCCACATAATGCCCTGCACTGCCTGCTTTGAAAGGCCAGCGGGCCCGGGGCTCCCAGCCATAAGAGCCATTCTCAAGTGGCACCCCTTTGAAGTGAAGCACCGACAGAGGTCCGGCTAATCTGGACATCTGGAGGCCCGGGCGAGAACGGTGTGAATGAAAGGAAGCAAAGAACCGGTGTAAAGGTGACCTCAGCTTTGTGGGGACAGAAATGAGCTATTTCTGAATGTAAAATCAAATGAAGGAGCCTCCACTTTCCACAACCAAAACTGCTATTACACGATTAAAGCGCAGATAAAGTGATGATAAAATGAATACTGTTGTTTTTGCACAATAAGTGTATGTCTTTACAATGTTAAAGGTGTTATTGCAATTATGTATAAAAATCGGTTCTATCGGATCAATAATAATTCAGCAAAATGTTCAATTGTCTCTTTAAAAGTCAAGCAGAAAACATGACTAAATGGCACAGAGCCCTTTGTGTCCCTCTTCAGTTCCACTTGCCAGAATCCAGACGTGCAAAAGCGTTTCAAATGGCAACAGAACACAAAGGGATCCTTGGAGTTTGAGCATCTTTGCAGTCACAAGAAAATCGTCCGGCTGCCACTCGATCCCCACCGATAATTTTTGTTCACAGCTCTTGGTAGAAAATAACCCAAATAGCACTGTTCAAATAAATACATCAATTTTGTGCGTGTTTACCCTTCATTCTACCATATCTATCTGTGACTCTCCACCCCAAACTATTTCTATTTCATTTCATGTTGTGAAGAACACCTTGTTTCTTGGCCCGCTGTATAGATGAACATCCTAGATAGCATCATTACTCTACACAATATTTCCTATCTCCTCCTCTCTTTCCATCTGTTATAGAGCATCATCCTGACCTGTCTGGATGCCACATTGTGGTTTTATTGAAGCTGGCAAAGGGATGTGTTTATGAAAACTGTTTATCTTGCTCTGAAAAATGTTGTGTGTACGTCAGTACGTCAGTCACAACACGGATCGGTACACAGCATCTCAGGCAGTGACATGAAAAAGAAGGCGGCTTCGGGGCATGTCTGTACAGAGCTGCCACCCTGAGATATACGCTAGCGATAGCTCCCTGCATTGCAACAAACTATAACCTTCAAAACCTGCAAAGTCTTCACGAATCTGAGGAGAAATATTTTAAAACATTGTGCAATCACCGTATATGGGCAATCAGGGTTAAGTGAGGCAAAATGGGTGCTTCAACACCCATTACTGCTGTCAGTTTATATAAGCCGGCTGGCTGGACAGGATGTCTGACCTTGGATGGAGACCTTTGGATGTTCTTTCTTGGTGCACTCCGGTCGGGACAGGGGGTCTACTGACGACGGGACCAGGGCCGTAGGGAGCACAGGGTTCTGGGTAAAGACGGTGGGGAGGAGGAGGAGCAGGAGGAGGCCGGCCAGAAACAAGGGGGCGGAGTCCTGCGAGGATGCTGTCATGGTGATGACCTCTCCTCTAACTGCCAAGGTGGGCCTCTGGGATACAGCTGTGGAAGAGGAAGGACAGACAGACAGACAGACAGAGCAAGTTCAGGACCTCATTGTAACCTGAGGGTTCTCAATACCTGGCTTCAAAGAAAAAAACTCTCCCTGAGTCACTTTGATTTCTACTTTCGAGCTCTTCTGCAATAAATTCCTTTGGGGTTTGGGTTTTGGCACAGTGTCCAGCAGAGAAGGTTAGGTCAATAGCAAGAGAAGGAGAAAGCAATACATAGGGATATAATGCTGGAAAACAAGACACCATAACTGAGGTAAGGTGAAAGAGAAGATGAAGCGTTACCTGAGGATGGCTGGACAGGTCAAGGAGAAAGGGGGCTTAACAAAAAACAAAAGAAGGAGAAAGAAAAGGAGATATGGTGAAATGGACACGGAGTGGAAAAACTGCACGGACAACCGATACGGTTCAGCAATGAGCCATTTCCAAGAAGTACCTAACCCCTGACCCTAAGATAATTATTTAAAATGTGCAATTAAGCCATGGGAGTTAATTTAATGGCTGATTAAATTGAATGCGATAGTGGATTGTTCAATGGGGCACAAGTTTCCACAACTCAATGAAGCAGAATGGTACACTTAAAATCTATGACTTTTAGAAATGAGCTTTGTTCTGGAAAAATGTCTGCACTGCTATTTTCTTGGATCCCGGTGGATTAAAAGACCTTTTTACTCCACATACCATAAGGCATGATGCACATTAATACCTAAATAAGTTCCAGTCATCCTGCGATTCTCAAGGGCCTAGGTACAGTAAATATGTAGGGCAAGCAGACAAAACCCTCTCACACACACACACACATGCTTCCCGAGTAAAGGCTCTCTTCCAGCCAGTGAACATATGAGTCTATGACGCTGAACTGAGACCAGCACTTCATCATCTCCTGCCCTGCGCTCTTTACAATGTTAGCTTAGTGAGGTATAATATAATTTAAGTAGATTAAAAACTGAGAGCATCAACTTTCTGCAGCACTTTGGCAGGGTTAGGTCTCTGTGTAGTGTTTTTCTCCCTAATGCTTCGATCAATAACAAATTATTAGCTTGGTTGAGTTGCAAATCAACCATATTGCCCCACAATCAATTATCCCTCTCACTACAGCTGGTAACTAATTAGGCAAATGCACAGAGTGCCGATGTTTGTCATTACACTACAGTGGAGTCAACAGGCCCACAGCTACTGCCAACAAACATCCTGTTGATAAAACAGCCAGAAGCATTCAATGTACTCCACAACAGACTTGACTCAGCTGAGCTGGATGGTGCTCAATTTTAACAGTGATCACTGTTTGGCTGTTATTGCCAGAGCTGGGGAGTATTGTAGGGCCTGTATGAGTGGGCCGTGGAAACCTAAAGGTTTGAGAAGAGGGCTTGTGAAAGGAAGGAAGGAATTAACACCCCTCCAAGGTGCTCTTGAGCAAGACACTTGCTGTAGCCCTCGACTGCTCCCAGGAACTGCTCAGTAGCCTCAAGTAGAAGATGGTGTTTTTACCGGCCAGGTCCATGTATGTAGCAGGATTTTGCTAATAAACAGAATGCATGGTCACTCAGCAGACTGTCCTTAAATAAATAAAGGTTAAGACATATACTATGATGAGCCATGCCAGGGGACAGGAAAGGGGTAGTGGGGCAAATGAGGGTGGGTTGAGTATTATTCCTTACTATATTCCCCTTAGTTTTGTCACAAGGTAGAATAAACTGGGATCTGTGATATTGCTGCATCAAGCAGGATAGCTGCTGTCTATAATTTTGTTTTGGTTTATTTCATATAAATTGTTCCTAAGAGGGGAATAAAACACTGTTCATTTGTTGCAGAATTTGCTGTTGTGCACGTTTCACCAGTAAAACTGCAACAGTAAGTCAAACACCCCAGTGTTTTTAAAATTTGATAGTATAGCCATGAGAATACAGAGTACTGATAACCACTGGCTCCAGGCTGTGCAATGAACAACAGAGACCGGATTCATTTTTTATTTCTATCAGACAGCAGGACTAGCGTTGGCAGGCCCTTAACTCACATTCACTGTCACTGAATCCTACAAGTTCAAGGCTGACTCTACAAATCCTTTTATTAGACTAAAAGCTGGACTGGAAAGCGAGCAGGGCTGGAGATCAGGACAGATGATGCCCTGCATCACTGTAGTTCAGACTTTGAAGCTGGACTTGTTAGCTTGGCATGGACACAGAGAGAAGGAGCTGTGCAGCAGGATGAGGTGTGTGTGCGTGTGTGTGTGTGCAAAAGAGAGGGGCAGTGCAGATTGACAGATATGAGTTCATTAGTCTACAGACACACATTGAAAATTTCACACAAACACACACACAGCTCTGAAAACTGGCAAAATCCAGCCATGAACAGCTGGTCACACTCCCTGTTGGTTCACAGCGAGTGGGCAGAACTGACACACCAATGTGCCAACGCCTGTGTGTGTGGTGTGTGTGTGTGTGTGTGTGTTTGTATTTGTATGTGAATGTGTTTATAACAAGCATGGCTCATCGAGGCCACTCCAAAGAGGCCTGATAGAGCCCATCCGATTTCGCCTCATGCTGTGAGCCGGATTAGCGGCTCAGTTTGTCAACAGGAAACCAGGACGATCTATACCACTGGGTGAGCTGTCCCCATACACACACACACACACACACACACACACACACAGAGTGGATCTTTTGGAAGAGACTGAGCCTATATGTGCCCATCAGTCCCACCAGAGACATTGATTCAATTACAGAAGGACTATATGCTGAGGATTTACAGGAAACTTTGGGGATTGGTTTAATACATGCCCAGGCACGTCTCTCTGTCAATAGCTTTGTGATCAGTGAGGACGGAGATTTACTGCCCCACTATGGAAATGGTGGTTAGCTGTTTGTACTCTGATAGTTTACAAAATGCTACATCGACTTACTCAATGTGACCTAATGTTTAAAAGCTAGAGGCGGTGCACTGACCCTGGTACTGACCCTACTAAGGTGCGCTGACTTGATATCTCACTGGTGCAGCTTGTTGTAAACAACCCAAAGCACTACTGCATTGAGATTATCTATTCTCAGTGGCTTATAATGAAAAGTAAGACTACCTTGGCACTTGGGAACCTCAACCTTAATAGAGACAAGGTGAGCATTGCTCTCCAAAAAATAATTTCAGCTATCTATCCCGGTGGCAGCCAGTCAATTTGAACCTTTTCTGAGCAGAAGCCCTCATTTCAGTTAAGTTCCTGCGAATGCCAAATTGTATCTATGGCAACAGAGTGACAAGTTGGTAGTCAAGCAGTGAGAAACAGGTTGAGTGTATATATCAGCACAGACCTCAATGGTGTCCTAGGGGGACCGGGATGGAAGACTGCCCGCTGATGCAACACGGTGTATGGAAGTGGTAAGGGTACTCTGGTCGGAGGGCTTCAAGCAAGTGGATGTGACCAATATGATTTATATATGTTGTATATATGTCGTATATAAAATCCACCTGCATAAATAACATAGAAATAACAAGATTTATAGGGCAGTGGGGAGTAGGTGCTTTAGGCTGTAGAAACAGACCGTAAATAGTGACCGTTCCACAAAAAGTAAAAACCAAGTATGTCTCCTTTCTGAATTCCCTCCTACATTTAACTGAAACTGTGGCCTCAGAAGCCATTTCAGCTTAACAGCCTCTCTCCAAATGTTGCTTTTCCCCTTCAGCTAAAGCAAAGGCTGAAGGAGGAAGGAGAGAGGCCAGACCGGCGGCCATAAACATTGGCTTTCAAACTGTGCCCCGCCTAATGCCAGACCCCATCACATTCCTCTGGACAGCAGGGCCTCTCAGCAGGTGTGTCGGTCCTCCTCGTACCAGTTGTAAAGGGTTAGAGTGCATCGTTTGCCCCCCCCCGCCTCTTGCCTACTCCTTTTCCAAATGTTGTATCTCAATTTTAACCCTCTCCTCCTCTCGACACTACTTCTTTCTCTTTCTCCCCTTTGCTTATCCACTCCTCCGCTCCCTTCTCCTGCCCTCTACTCCCCTTCCCTCTCCTCTAACCTCTTCTCATCTCTATTCTCTGCCATTCTTGAGACAGATATGAACCAGGCATTTCCTTTCTTAGCCACTTGTCTCTACTTTTCAACCTAGCCTGGAGGGTAATAACCTCTAATTACAACTCAATACAAACGCCCTCAACCAAATCTCATTGGAAACAATTACGGCACTGATTAAATTGCTTCTAGCCGACTGGGAAGCGATTGCTAGCCGTATAAAAGTATGGCTATTCTACCCCAAGAGGAACAGGACAAGGAAGAAAATGTACACGACCAGGTGGGAAATAATCAATTGTTGTTGTTGTTGTTTTTAGAAAAACTCTTGCAGAGAGCAGATCAGAAATGTAATTGGTAATTTCTGTAGTGGAGGTCTCAGTGGGGGAATCTTTTCCCTTCCGCCAACTCCTTTGATTTGTTAGAAGTGATTATATGTGATTGTTAAGCATCTTTAAGCAAGATTTCAAATTAGGTCCCTCCAGAGCTGTAAGTGTATGAAAAATGTGTTCCTACAGAGCCTTCTGTAGGAACACAGAGGAACAAAAACCCTCCAATGCTCATCATTAGCTTTTATGGAACAGGAATGCCAATACCTTCTCATTCAAAAGCTCACAGAAATTCTAACAAATACACATGCAAACATGTGCACATGCACACACACACACACACACACAGAAACACAAACTGATCTACAACAGAAGGAAATAACACCTGTTTCCAGAAGGAAGCAAGATCAATGGCTCCAATTCCAAGTGTAAATCATGCAGGTTTTTACCGGAACTAAATGCAGCAAAGCTCATTTCACACCGTAATTACTGCTCACTTGAACAACACTCCTTTACAGCCTCCACTTATGTAGATACAGTGTATTTATGTGTGTGTGTTTGCATGTGCACCTCTGTCTAATCTGTATGGATGTGTTTGTGCACCACAAATCAAACCAACCCTCCAACGGCATGATAAACGCTGACAAGCCCTCTTCAGACACATCTTGCCACCATATTCCCATCCTATTCACCCGCTTAGGGGTTATGGTCCAGCCGCGGCTACATTGACCATGTCTAATTCCACTCAATAGCTGAAC
>CABFOQ010001242.1:1469-21824 GCA_900660455.1 Gephyroberyx darwinii | reverse complement strand
AAATTCCAGTGGGCAGGAAGTTTTTGTTCCAAAATAGAGTACATGCTGAAAAGTGAGTATTGAAAGCCAGAAATCTCAGCGCTTGTTGTTGGGTCATTGGTACTGATCGATAACGCCTATCAACCCCCTGCAGATATATCATCATCATCATCATCATCATCATCATCATCATCATTATCACCATATGCCATTTTGTGCTTTAACAATCTTACTTAGTGCCCCTTTAACAAAGTGTATAACTATTTGTCACTTTATCTGCCAAGTTGAAATGGAGCTGCCCCCGGCACCAGCCAGTAATAACCAGAGGGTCCAGCTGCTTTGTGGGCTCTGGTGACATTCTCAGTATGTTCACACATCACTAGACCTGGTGTGTTTGCCTCTCACTTTGACCACAACACAAACAAACATACCCACAAATAAACAAAACACAAGGCCGGGGCCACGAGGGCAGCAGGATGGAGGCCAAGAGATGGTGAGACACAACATCGGGATTGGAGGGGTGTATGTGTTTGTGTGTGTGTGTGCTTATGTTTACATATGTGTTTGTGTGTGTGGGTGTGTACATGGATATAAGCGTACATGTGCACGTGCAAGTGTGTGCCTGTGCGCATGCATGGAGAAGAGCAGGTTACTATCATGGTAATCCTGCATATCGTTTTTGTGTACAATGTTTTCAATGTCAGAGTGTCCACGCTCTTTTCTTAGAGATGGATGCACCAAAGCTGTTTTGGCACTCAACCTTTTTCAAGACTTGACTACCCATAACCCATCTCTTCTTCCAAAAGCCTCAACTGGCTGTGCACTTGAGAGAGGCCTCCACAACTCGAGGAATAAGAGGAGTGGGAAGCGGGGGAGGGGGAGGGAAGAGACACAGAGAAAGAGACAGAGAGAGGAAAACACAAAACTTGCTGACACGGGGCATAACTTAATTTCCACGGTAGGGGGACAGCTGCGCGGTGTAATCTGCCATGGCAGCCCATTCAAACTTCAATGGCAGGCTTGACCCGCCAAGGAAAACTCGAGCTGCAGCCAACCCCTTCTCAGTGAAGAAGGTGGTGACCGGGCCACCATTTATGGGCTTGTCTTAAAGAAACATACCCCTCTCGTTTGTTATTGATAAAAAAAAAACAGCCCCCTACCCCCACAGACACACACATACACAAACACACACACATACACTTTCAACAAAGTGGGGTTCCTTGTTGCCATTAAATCTCAAGAGGGCAGGAGACCCTGTATCAGTATCACACTGAAGCTGTAACCATGCAAAACGTTTTATGGTCGGGACAAGACTTAATCCCAATCCTTTGGCTCTCTGAAAGTCTGTGGAAGTGGGTAACTTGCTGTTTTTCCAGTAGCAATTATTTAGAGTTGACAAGTGTTGGAGTGTTTGTCCACTCATAGAGCTGATATGGCTCTGAGGTGAGTGATCAAAACTCTCTAAAAATGTTAAATGAACTGTGATGGGTGTGGACTTGTATAAACACCGGCATAGTGTTGACTTTTACACTCTCAGAGTTAAATTAACAGTGGAGATGTAGATCTGCAAAGAATAGTCAACAAAACAAAACAGAAAAACAGGAAATGCGCTTTCATCCCAAAATGAATAATGAGGCCAGAGCTTGGGAGTTGTGGGGAGTTAATAGTGTGGCAGTGGAAGTCAATAGGGGCCAGGGTCTCACTCCATTAAGCTGACCCCCAGGGCCACGTATTCATCCCTCACACATTCATTTCCTCTTTTATGCGCTCTCTTTTCACAGCGGAGGGCAGGCAGGAGTGCAGGCTCATAGAGAACAGCCCCTGTACAGTCTGTAGGTCATAAATATGTTCATTTGGTGTGTGAGTTGATGTGGCTTTGTAAACCCCGAACACAAATGGGACCCTTCAAGGTAATTAATGAATAGGCAGCCATGGGACAGAGGACATTGTGAAAGGTACCAACCACATGATTGGCTCCTAGTTTTACCCCTCAGCCCACAGAATTAAGACTCATTAAGTCTGTATAACTGTGTAAGTGTGTGTGTGTGTGTGTGTATGCTTGTGTGTGTGTTACTGGTAATGTGAAATTGTGTAGAGGAGAGAGAGTAATGGTGGCACATCCAACATTTTTATCCTTCCCATGTCACTTGTATATTTGAATAGTTTAATCCTCCCAGGATTATGGATTCAATACTCATAAGACCCGCCATGAAAAAGTACTTTAAGACCTTTTTGATAAAAACATCCAACAAATGGCAAAGGTTAACCTGTTTTATATTATAACATAGCCTCTTCTTTTAAATAGGATTATAATCTGGTAGCAATAATACTCAGCAATTAGTTGAAAAAGATATCTTAGTCATTATTATTTATTGGTTAAATATTAAATTATTATAAAATGATCAAATAAACTCAGTTTACCATGCAAAACATTGGCGTAGAGCTCTATTTCTCCTGTCTGGCTCCCTGCGGTGACATTTGTAAACATCTTCAAGTGAGATCCAAAGTGCAAACACATCCTAAAGCCTTCAGCAGCAGGCTGCACGTTTCTCTTCAAAAGAGGTGAAGACCAGAGGTTGTCGTGGTTTTAAGTGGCAGTAAAAGAAGCACTGAATGTGTGCAGGGATGATGATACTTTTGCCTGGAACAGGAAGAAGTACTTGATTTAAAGGGACGTGTCCAAAGTAAACAGTTCCATTAAAGAATAATTCCTGTTTCATGTGATGGTTCTTATATGGCTTAATTTTGTGTGTGGCTAGCGAATCAGGAAGGAATGGGTTGTCCCTGATTTCATCTGATTGTTTTACTACCATCAGACCTAAGAAGCAGCCACATAGTGTCACATAAAAAACAGGAATTAACCTCTAAAACTTTTTAAAAATACATTTGCACTACAAAAAGTTGAAATCTCTTCACGACTGTGTTCACTAGAAAACAGACAATACTTTATATATTCCTGTTTTTGTGCTGTAAATAGTATCATGGCACACAACATACCATGATGAATCTGTTATTAACTGGACTGACATCAGCTAAACATATAATGAATAATTCCACTTGGACCACAAAGCCACCACACAATGGTCTAGTTTACCAAAGCAACTCAGAGCAAGGCCGGTCATTCAGGGTCATTAATCAAGCCCTCTTTGTGCACTCAATTTTATGATGGGAGCAGAGAGGTTGTGAGATGTGAGCTTGTAAGGTTGCCAGATTGAATCCACAAACTAAAAGAGAAATTTGAATTGGGGAGATCTTTGGACATTGTTCTCTGCTCAGAAGTACTGCTGTGGTTCCCCCGGAGCAGGGCACTTCACCCTAAAAGTACTCTAGTGAAGTTCATTAGCTGCAAACAGTAGTGGTAATACTGAGTTGTGTTTAGCGTGTGCACGTGTTTGTGTTAATGCATGTGCAAACGTGCATTTGTGTGCCATTCTGTCCCACAATTTCCACCGGGCCATTGCTGCAAATTAGACATTACTTGCAGTCAACCAAGCCTGGTTGAACAATAAGAAGAAGCAGAAGAAGAAGAAGATGACGAAGAGGAGAAGAAGGAGGAGGAGGATAATGATTATGATGACAATAGTAATGATGATGATGTAAAAGGCCAGACTATTCCACCACATTAAACTTTGTGAAAAGTCGTGCTGTTTCCTGGAGGTTGCTTGAGCTCTGTTTTCTCCCCACAGCGAAAGCCAGCTTAGCAGTGACCCTCTTGAGTAAAAAGGGGGAAAACTGAAGGAGTCTTTTCCTGAGCTTCTCGTATGTCATGTCAAAGACACTGCAGGAACGGCAGAGGAAGGCGGGGCCTATAAGAGTGAGTTACTGGTGTCTGGGGCTAGGTCGAAACAGAGAAGGTTGGTGTGTGTGTGTTTTGGGGGGAGGGTGCTGAAAAAGGAGTGGGAAAGAGAGTGAAAGTGAACAGGCCAAAATTGTGGAATGGAATTAGGGGTGTGTGTCAGCAAAAGTGAGAGAAAAAGCAACAGAGAAAGAGAGAGAGCTGGTGGGACTGAAACTAATGCAAGACATGTAGGAGAGGGAGAGAGCCCAGAAAATGACTATTCACATCTACTGTATGTTCTGTATAGTCATATGTGTGTGTGTGTGTTATGGATAGAGCACACTGCATAGTTCATTTGGTGATACTACTCCATACCACTGGAGCCTATAAAAAAACACCTTTTCATATATATATTCGTTTAATTTTAAAAATAAACAAGGATTAAATAAAATGTCCTAGTTCTAGGATCAAAATCAAGGAATAAATAAACAACTTACTTGTCCTTGATCAAGTCTTTTCCTGTATAGCGCTACAGCGTGCTTTGTTCAAGGTAACAACCCCATTTTCTGGGCTCTTTCCCTCCTTTAGCACGATATAAGTCTATTTGGCTGTCTTAGATGTGTGCATGCCAAGTTTGGAGTTGATGCAGAGCTGGGAACCTTTGTGCAAAGTTTATAAATAATGAGGTTTGCATGGATTTCTACTCGCAAGCATATTTAAATTGGATTATATGGTCTTTGTAGGATTGAGGAATGAGGCCCCTGTTGTGGATCAGTCAGACAGCAGGCAGTCCAGGGCCAGTGGCAGTTGAACAGGTAAACCTGTAGAGCCAGCTGCTTCCACTCAGCCTCCTAGATTCAACCTCAGCATAGTACAACTGCTATATAAAATATGCAACCAAATAGTTAGTTTCTTTTAAAGGTGTTATATATAATATATATAAATAAAGGAAGGGGAATAATAAAATACTGAGCAAACATACCATGTTACCATGTTCTCTGGAGCAGCCAAGGCCATCTGACATCACAACACCTGATAAGATGTCCCTGAAGTGTAAACATTTGTGTCCCTCCCCCTGGTATACCTTAGAAATAGATGCAGTCTCTGGTGTTCATTCCTATAGCATAGGTAGAACGTTTTCATCACTATTTCTGCATTCTTGCTGCCATTCTGCTAGGGCTTGTTCTTTGTGGCATTTTGGGTATTTGAGTCAAGAGCCTGTAGCCAGCTCTGCCAATCAGAACTAATAGTAACAAGCTTGTAGTTAATGCCACAGATCAGTGGTAATGTATAAACACGAGATTCAACCCAGACTCAGCTGGCTTGGTCCAAGATGGCAGTGCAGCAGAGAATTATGGGGCATTTTGAACCATTGGATTATTTCATTGAGACACATAAAACCCCAAATGGTAAATGGCTGCATGTATATAACGCTTTTATCCAAAGCACTTTCAATATATGCCTCTCATTCACACAATCACACACCGATGGCAGTGAGCTACCATGCAAGGTGCTGGCCTGACCATCAGGAGCAATTTGGGTTCAGTGTCTTGCCCAAAGACACATGTGGACAGGAGGAGCTGGGGATCGAACCGCCAACCTTGTGATCAGTGGACAACCTGCTCTACCACTGAGCCACAGCCTCCAACATTTAATTTGTTGTAAGAGTATGATAGTGTTTGATGACCGCTACTGCAACATTTCCCCACTCTGTCGAGCTTCAAAGACAAACCCCCCTACTGCCCCTCTGCCCGCCATGAGAATTTTGACTGTGGCCTAACCTTGCTGAGACCCTAGCCTGTGTGAAACAAAAGGTCATTTGACGATAATGAAGGAGAACTGAGGATGAATGTTCATCTGGTCAGGAAACTTGTAATCATAGCCTATGAATTAAAGTTCTAGTGCCAGAGTGCAATAGAGGAAGTCATGAATTTACTCTTGTTGCTGCAAAAGCTTTTTTATGTGCTTGTACTTTTGAGTCAATAATTTTACTCAAGTATGTTTAGACTAAAGTATTTTACTTTACTACATTTTAAATCATATTTATTGCAGAATCCACATTTTAGCAGAAACTGGTCACTTTTAAAATGCATATGCATCAAACCTGCAGGTAGGTATGTGAAGGAGACACTTAGTTAACTGTAACATTAAATGCTCAAATGTATCCATGATATGATGGTGATATGATATGAACTATATAATCTTTAGGATGCTCAAAATAGTCTATAAGAACATGTACACTTATTGAACTCCCTGTTTGAATAAAATAAAAAGAAACGTAAAAAAATAAAAAGTAAAAACATATTGAACTCTCTGGCCTTTTGTTCTTTTTGCATTGCATGAGATCATATGGAATAACAGTAACAGTAGGCTTACTTCTACTTTTGGAGAACAAGATATTTTGGTTCTCTTTCCACCCTTGCCGGTATGTAACTAGCCAATCAATTGAAGGTGTGAAGAGTGACTCTCTTCTCACTGTTAAGCAGCAAAACCTACTGGATAGCTATCTAGCACTATGTCTTAATGAATTAAGACAAGGGCTAGAATGAGATTCACCAACCAGTCCGTGTGTGTTCCAGTTCCAGATTTGAAAAATCAATGCTGAAAATAACATTTGCAAAATGAGTCTGGTAGCGTGGCTTAGAGGTATATTATTCTCCTCCCTTCAAATTATAAGCTGTGAATTGCAAGCAAAACAAGTTGAGAAAGTCTTGTTTGTCTGTGTGGCTGATTTTCTGTGCTCATAGGTTGGCACCTCCCCATTGGCAACTGAGTTGAATAAATTAATCATCCTGTGTCTGATTATAGTTGGTTGGTTTTTGAGTTTTTCATCCTCTAGGCTGAGACTAAAAAGGCTGCCATTAGATATTCTTTTCTCGTTGAGCTATCTTCGCCTGGAGCGACAAATTGACACGGCTCAGAGAAGAACTGACTCATTCCTCTGCGGACGTTTTGTTTTACAACCGCCCCTGAATGGCATATCAGCTTCCAGTGGGTCCTTGGCCTTTGTTTGGAGAAAAGGAAACAACAGCTGTTGCTTTCACAGGATTTTGTAACCCCGGGTCCTTCGAAAGAAAAAAAGATTTCTCTCTCATTTAAAAAAAAAAAGGAAAAAGTCCCTGTGCCAAGTGAAACAGCTCCAAATCACCAATTGCATTTACACACAGTCTTTGCCACTATCTCAGTCTTTTCCTCTCTTTGGTGAGAGGAGGCGGGGACGGGGAGGCAAAGGGGAAATACACAGGTTCGACTCCTTCTTTCACCTGTCTCATTATTAGTAGCGATGAAGGACAGAGTCAGAATTCCCTCCAATTATTCTGTCTGTGAGCCGCCTGTCTCCCTCCGTCCACCTGTTGACAGAGCTGCTAAATGAGTCCTGGCCAGGAATGTTAATCAAAGAATCTGACATCTTGCTGGAGATTTGGCCTTCAGCCTCTCGGCGGGCCTCTCAGCCAGGTGGTTCTCTCTCCGTCTCTGCGGGGGAGATCTAATATCAGGGCGGTAATGCTCCAGTCTGGTCTTGGTGTCAAGATGGCGTTTTCAGAGGTCCTGGCCTCATCTCGTACTTGAACTGAATTGTCTTGCTCTTGTTTTGGATATTTTTTGTCATATTTTTGTCTGCCTTCCAAAGGCTGAGTCAAAAGCTCTCAAGGAATTATGTGCAAAGCGCAAGATGCTCTCTGTCCGTTGCTCTTTGTGTGTAATGTGTTATTTTCTGGCTCTGGAAATACAACTGAGAATCATTACAGCAGATTTGAAAGATTTAAAGGACTCAGTAGTTTAGAGGCCAGCTGTCAAAGTAGACTGAATTAAGACCTGATGTTTTTTCAGATTGTTGTTTGAACCTTGCCATGCCATGTTAGCCCCTGGCTTTTAATTCCATGGACACTCACAACTTTTGACAATACAAATCTAGTAGTACAATAAAATAGTACAATAGATGTTAATATGTGACTTTCACATATGTATGCATCATGTGTATCTAGGCAGAAAAACAGTGTGTTTTCTCCTTTGCCAGTTGATCAGACTAGTATGGCATGAGGCAGTGAGAGTTGCAGCTGTAGTATGGAATTGTATGATGAGGTTAGCAGGGCTAATTCATCATGTAGCTCAGGAGCCTCAAGGCAGAAGAGATCAAGATCAAACAAAACACAAACTAATTGCAGTGCAACACAGTGCAGGTTCAGCAGTTGAGGTGTTTGATGCGTGTGTGTGTGTGTGTGTGTGTGTGTGTGTGTGTGCTGTTGCCTCATTTTGGGGGGAAACCACAATGTTTAATCTTGACATTAGCACTCTTTAGCAGGCATGAAGCCAAGCTGTATATATTTGGTGGCCAAAAAAAAAAAAGTGTGTGGTGGGGATCAGAGGGTGGCGGTTAACCAGCCAAAGAAAAGATCATAATGAGATACCTGTGTACACTAATCAGCTGGGCTTAGCTACCCAATTTGTTCCATCGTGTTTCTCTGACAGTCTCAGAGCCGAAATATAAATTAATGATCTAACTGTAATATTGTATCAAAGGTTGGCATGGGGGTAGCTTTCTCCTGTGCTTGCCTATGCAGAATAGTGACATAATATCACCTTTGTATTAAAGAGGTGGACCTATTCATGATATGAAAGATTAATGATAGAGGCAAGGCAAGATTATTTGTATAGCATCTTTCATACACAAGTCAGTTCAAAGTGCTTTACATGAGGCATTAAAAGACATTTTAAACAAGGAAAAAAAAGAATAGATTTAAATAAAATAAAGAAAAGTTCAGCAGAAAGCGGTGGGTAAACAGAAGCATTTTTAGTCTGGACTTAAAAGTAGTTATTGAGCAAGTCTCAGTTCTTCTGGAAGTTTGTTCCACCTATTTTGATATAATATAGTAATAATATATTTGTTGAAAATGGCAGCTTAAAATATACTAGTGGAGATACGGCCAAGTTATGGCTTAATTCAGCATTCAAATCTTCACACTACTAGGCCTGACGGTGCGTGTATTTTAATATTTTGGTTTGGATCTTCAAGCTGAATTCATGTAATATGCACAATACATTTTCAGTAATTAGCTTGTTTTTCTTACGGACTATCTAGTTGGCTTGCCCAAATAGAGCAACAGAAAGCATGAAGATGTGGCCAGACACCCTCAACACCCCCATGTGTCCACATCCAGGAGCACCCAACCATGACGCTGCATCTGGACAAATGAAGACAATATTTCTCACTGTTCAACCACGTCTTCAATTTACTGCATCTGAGACAATCCTAGAAGGGTATGTTTTAGTCTTACTTACTTGTGGGAAGCATGAGCCAGTTGGCATGCTGTGTTTGCTGAGAGATGAGGTGTGCAGCGGCTGATGGACTCGCTGTCTCCATCAAGACCTTTCCCAATGTTGATCTTTGCCTCTCAGGGGCCAGCCTGTGTTATGAAACGGACAAGAGCAGAACAGAGTTTGTCAGAAGTGCTCTTCATTCCTCAAGGGATGAAGAGCCTCCCCAGCAGCAACACCTTTTCACTGCAACTGTAGCCCAACCTCAGTGTTTACCTAGAGTGAAATGACCAGACTCATTTGCAGGGTTCGTTGTGTCGTCGTCACAGCTTCCCTCAAACCACTTCGGCGGCGGTTTCTTCTTAATGACATTTGTGTTATGTTTAGAAGGTTTAGAAGCTATTGGGTGTCTGACTGCATGGTGTAAATGTTCATTGCAATGTACGCTGACACACAAAGGGATTGTAATGTTGTAATTGTAATTTTTAATCTTCTCAATCTGTTTTCTGACTCTGAGGTTGAATTATTATTATGAATTATTTAGGATATCCCATTACAGATTTAAATTGTAATTATTATGTTTTACATTAATGATTGAAACAGCTATGCATTTTTATTCCAGCATTAATTCTAATTATTTTTTTTATAATTAACTATTTTGTCAGTTGTATCTTAAATACATTCATGAATAAATTTCAACTCTGGAGTACAAATGGAATTAGCTCTTACACTTTTACATTTACATTACATTTTAATCCAAAACACAGACCTACAGTTGAATATAAACCAAATCAGACTTAAACATACACAATGAAGGCCTCCAACAGGTCGCCTTTTGGTTTTAGAAAGGGGAACATCCTCTTGACACCCAGCTCGCCCTGCCTTTTTAGCACCTCTAAGAGCTTCCAGGCTCTAATGCTGTTAAACTAACAAAACTTAAAGGAGAAGAGCAAAGGGCACAGGGGCGCATTTAGCCTCCTAGCCCTTTGCTTACATAATCTTAACACTTATTAGATAACACCTTTTGTTGTTTTATTTATCTTTGGATTTGTTTTTAATTCAAGTAGTTATATTTGCTTAGTGAGTAGGCAGCCCTTGGTTGTACTATTCTGTTCCCATTCAGAAACTGGTGAAAACTCTGGTTAAGAATTATCCTGCATCCCGGGTTCAAGTTAGCCTCCTCATAGACTCATCCACATTTTATTTTTCCTCTCACTTGTCAACAAATCAAAACATCTCTAAACGGCATACCTTTATCTGAGAATACATTGTATTACATTAAGATATGCCTCAAATTTGAGTAAGGTAGATACTTTACCGATCCCCGGGCGGAAATGTCTTTGCTACAGCAGCCAGAGAATAACACAAGAAATAGAGAAATAGAATGAAAAATAAAAATAAAAACTACAATGTAAATAATAAAATAACAATGATGAATTAAAAAAATATGTAAAAACTATACAAAGTACAAAGTTATACAGTGCAGAGCAAAAGTCAAACTATTTACAATAGTGAAATGTGCAATAAGTGGGAATGTGCATTATAGTTCTAGTTTCATATATAGCTCGATATAAATATAAAGTAAATGTGTTACTCA
This sequence comes from Gephyroberyx darwinii, assembly GCA_900660455.1. Lineage (NCBI taxonomy): Eukaryota > Metazoa > Chordata > Actinopteri > Trachichthyiformes > Trachichthyidae > Gephyroberyx > Gephyroberyx darwinii. The sequence continues at coordinate 11,214 of CABFOQ010001242.1, read as the reverse complement.
GCAGTCACTATTATCTAAAGGGCAGCGTTGTACGCTCTTTGTCACTCACATAAGAGTACGTCCACACTAAGCCGCGTAAATTAACATTTTCTAGCGTGAAAATGCAAAGATCACCGTCCATACTAGACCACCAAAAATGCATACCTCCTTCCATAGGCATGCGCAGACGAGCCGAGTGGCCGGCTCGCTCACAGCTGGATCAAGTGACAGGCAAGCAGTGAAATGTCAGTGAAATGTCATCATTTTCGAAATTCTCCGTTTTCGCCGTCCACAGCACAACAGGGCTCCGGCGTTTTCAAATTTATCCACTTGGGAGAGCATTTTCAAAAAGCTCCGTTTTAGAGGGTAAAAACACCGCCCTAGTGTGGACGTGATGGGGGTTAGCCGGTTACCCGGCTTAATGTGGACGTAGCCTTAATCATATCAACAAAGGAAAGTGTGTCAGTGGCACTCAGAGGAATTAAGGCCAATCAAACAAAGTGACCACAATGTGAAACCTTCTGATCTCTGTTCAAATCTCTGCTTGAGTGAGCTCCGCTTAACACCAGCCAAAGTAAACTACCTCTCCCTCATGCACCTTGAATACAAGTAACAGTACTTGTACCAGCTCTCCAAATCCCAATAAAGCTCTTTGTTTGCGGAGCACTCTTGACTGGAAAGCTAGAGCCTCCCGTAAACACCACCTCTGTTATGGTACTAATTTGACCTTTTAAAGATAGCTAATTATTGAAAGCTGGCTCATAAAGACAGAAAAAGCACAGCTGTTGCTCACCCTAAAGTTTTAATTGTTTACTTGCTGCACACTATTTCTGACCAAGCATATCGTTGAAATCTTTAGAAAAGAAAAAATAGAAACCTGGTTAATAGCTACTCCTGCAATATGGCTGGTTTTGATTTTTCTATAAAAACTGCAGTAATGCATGGGAATGTGACTTATGGTGAGTTTCTCAGAGCTGAACCTCAAAACAGACACAGGGAAAACAGGGATGGATTTCATGCATTCTCAAGTTTGTTACAACAATCATGAGCTCAACGATAATAAAGTTAACAGTAGTAGTAGTAATATATCTGAAGTTACAGTATATAGCGTGGAAGATTGGGCCACAGAGAAACTGTGGGAAAGGACAACATTGCCCAGCAGTCAACAGCCAGTCCGCCATCTTGCCCCAGCTCGGGCATTACTAATTCACCAGGTGGGGGCTGATTGCCTCACCAAAAAGACATAAGGGTGGGTCCCAGAAGGGAGGGGGGATCCAGGGAGGCTGCTGGTTAAAAATTATATTTCAACAAATCACAAACCAATGATAAAAGATGACTGAACAGACACGGAAAAGAGCGCCACCTAAACAAACTCAAACTTCATCGACAGAAAATCCAAGGAAAACACGTCACAGTACTGGCCACACTGTTTGATCGACAGGTGATCTCTGGGAAGTCCCCATGTAACAAGAGTAAAAATATATCTTCATGAGTATGGGAATACGTTTCCCATTGGGTTCCTGGATTGAAAACATTTAAGAACTTTGGCATATTTTTATGAATGAGGATTGCTGTGGTCAGATTTCCCCAGAAAGTTCACACTGGCTACAGCAAAGATTAACCACGGATCAACCACACTGCCAAATCCATTTAATACACATGTGATTAAATGGAAAAATCACAACCATTTTCAGACAGACGAAGGGAGATTGGGACTACGAGAGATGAAGAGGAAGACACAAGGTGAAGAAGCAAGAGGTATAAGCCAGGAGAGAAACTGTCCAGAGAAAAGGAGAGAATAGTTAAATGAAAACAGCTGTTAGTAAAGGACACTAGACAGGTCTCCACTGACGCAGCACAGGCCAATCTCAGAGTAGAGAGTCCCTCGGTGACCAATCCCATCATGGGCCGCTGCGCCAAAGGAAATGGCCGGGGCCATTGGTGTATGACTCAATGTTCCTTCTCTCCATTGACCTGAGGCCTCGCCACTGACAGAGATGGGAAACATCTAAACGCACTTTGCAGCGCACACAAAAAAACATGATGGTGTGGAGCGCTGCTTAAGGCTATACGTTGATTCTCAGCCCACCAAGCAGAAAAGATTTACACACCCATTGAAGAGAGAGACAGCAACATGTTCTAGCCAAGGCAAACCCAGACTTGTGTTTATGGACATTTTTTCTCTCGCAAGACCACAAGCTTTCCGGCAGTGGCTTTGGATGGGTCTGTGAGAGTGTGTGTGATCCTCAACAAGATTTTTTTTCCACACCAAATCTCACAGTAATCAGTTTTTTAATTCTAATTGCATGTTTGGATTCTTTGGGGTGCTTTGATGTTCAAGTATAGCATGCTTTGGGAGAACAACCTAGTTACAAATTTGCAATTATCTTGTAATCATGGTAAATGTTTTCTTATGGCGCTTTCTTGTCATTTAGAAAGTCACCTGCAGTTATCTAATATGGTGCAAAGAACCATTAAAGTGATATTACTTTTTGTCAGAACATTTTCCTTTTTTAGCATTCATACATTGGAGTTCATACAGAGGCTTGTCATCAACTTCCATTATTATCTGCCCTGAATAGTGTGCAAACTTTTTTTTCTCTCTTCTTATCAATAATAGCAAACAGGATTTTGTCCCCCTGAAATGAGAAATGTTGGAAACAGGAAAATAATATTATCAAAGTCCACATAGCCATAGTTTGTATATCTGTAGAGAAATAATTCTATACTATGTTTTTCAAATGAATGCAAGGGAGTGGTGTGACTATGGTTACCCAGAGCAGTTGGTGTCAGTGGTTGACTATTCACAAGCTCATATGCATGCTGAAAACGTGAAAATAAAAACGCACGCCTGTAAGGATTCTACTAAAGGGTCAAATGGCATTGCATTGTCTTCTGAGCTCATACGAAAAGATCTGCTGTGTACTGTCCAGAAATGTCCACAACTTAATTTTTTTTGTTTGAGGTTTTCTGTTCTTTTGTGTATCAAACAGTCCAAAAGTGGACATAAAATAAAGTTTAACTAAAGGGATCAAACATTAGAATGAGGAGGAAATCATTTTACAATATTTAGTTGAACTGAGGATGGGATATTACAAAATATACTATTTGTTTTTTCATAAAACATGATTTTTTAACTCAGACAGCAATAACACCAGTTATGGGACAAACAATGCAACATACAGCGCAGAGTCAATAACATGAATAAAGATCAAACTGAATTTGATCCTAATGATGGGATACGCAATTTGGGAATATCATATTTTATGCTTTGTAGTGCTTTTGCACATGGCCAGCTGCTAGTGCTTTGACAAGCCATGGGAAATCTCCCTCCCATTAGCTTGTCTCCTGCCCTTAGTCATCTCTCTTATCTTCTGCTCAACCCTCAGAGAGTGCTCTCCTCAGCCAAATGGAGAGAAATATTTCCCCCATGAATGGGACTATAGATAAAAAGTTCCCCCGCTATACCCTAGAGCATAACCCTTCTCCTTGTGTGCTACCCTGAAGTATCAGAGCTGCATTCAAGCCTTCCAACCAGTAGACTAGTCTAATGATACACTATTAGGGCAGCCCTGGGTCAACTATGGACTATGGGCCTAGATACCATTGCTGGCAATATTGGCACTTACTTGCATACAGTGTCAAGTTCAATAGAGGCTTTGCAGCTACATCACAAATCTAGCAATCACGTCTTGCGTCCACTGGAGAACTGTCCAAATAATGTCTAAATTTAACAACAGGCTAGAAAAAGAGAAATACCTTAAAAATATGTTTGTGGTGGATGTAGATCATCTCAGCAATTCTTTAAGTAAAAGTGCATAGCAAGGCAAGTTTATTTATAGCATAATAGGGTAGATTTTTTTTCCAAATTGATGTTACTATGACACAGGAAACTGTCTTGTGTTTAAGCTTCAACTTGTTTTTAATGATCCTTCGAGCAAATTGTCACCAGCTCTTATCAGAGAATTAGCTGACCTTCCGTTTGTGAAGACCTGACTTGTTTTGAGACCTCAAGCATCTGGAGGTCACCTCTATGTAAGCTCAGTTTTCTGCTATATGCCCCCATACCTGCCTCTGCCTCCGTTCACTCAAACAGCAGCAGACATTCTTGGCCAGAAGTGGAAGATAGCATCAGCAAGAGATGAGATGATGATAAAGAAAGACTGTCATGACTTGCATGTTGACTTTTGAGCGAAACGTAGAGGCACACATTCACTGAAGGAATTCCTGCCTTCAACATTCACAGGGTAGGATGTAGAATGCAGACTATACTCTAGTATGGTATTTGGATCTGTTTTATGGATCTAGAAAGATGGTACACATTGTCCAACACCACAAAAACCAACACAGAAGTCTGGCAATCAGAACAACTATTTGCTACATATACTGCATCAAAGTAATTCATCATACGCCAAATCTGAGATACCAAATAACATTAGTTTTGGGGGAGCTGTTGAGAAACCAAAATGTGGTCAAAAAACAGTAAGCGAGATGGAGGGGGCTGTCGTGGTCCATTACAAACACGTTTTGCCTCAGGGACTGTTTGCCAGCTGCACTTCATAAGTGTTCCTCCGACCATAGACGCAGGTTAATAAAAAAAGTCTTAGACCAAACTCCTTCAGGTTTCAAATCTGGGCCTTCAAAAGCTTGACTTCATTATTTCAATTTCCTCCCCCAAACTTGTAGGAATAAGTCCATTTTCAATTTCCTAGTATGTACATTCCTCCGTGCTGTGCACTCAGCAGACTACAGGGAACATGCCATGACTGACTGACGTGGTTGTCATCACTGATTAGCCTTCACAGACTTAATGCATTTCATATCAGTAAATGTCCATTTCGCTACTCTCTATTGCCGATTGATATAACATAATGGTGATTCGACCAACAGCCAGTTCATGGAAGCTTTTACATTTGCTGTTCTAAACACTTGGTAGCGGGTAGGTCTTTCCTAGGAAACAAAACCTCTGGTGCACAGGAAGTGACGCATTTTTCGTTTCCAGCAGCAGCAACAGTCGTTCGTTTGGAATAAATAGAAGAAGAAGTGGGTAGTTAGCATGAGCAGCGATAGCCACCATGACTGAACAGAAAATTAGAAATTATCACTTTAATACGGTATGATAGATAAAGAGTCATTTACTGTATAATAATAATCTATATTGTATTCCAACATTTTGGACTATTCTATTCTATTCTATTCTATTCTATTCTATTCTATTCTATTCACACACATAAATACGAGCCATTGTACTTTGTGTACATTGCACTACTGTTTTTTCCATCAGGCCCTCCTGCAAAATGGGATACTCCATGATGTCATGCGAATTCCTCTGCCAGTGTATCATTTACTAGTGTCAGGTCTTATAATTTAGAGGAGGTAACCGACTTGATATCACAAGTGACAACCTGTTGATGTGTTTTTGCTGCGTAGCAAGGGAGTTGCTAGGCGCTTTTTTAGTCAGCAATTAATTTCAACTCTGGCCAAGGGTGGGTGTGACAGCCAAAGTGGCTTGGAGGGTTTGACAGCGGGCCAAGAGGGAGAGAGAGAGAGAGAGAGAGAGAGAGGGAGAGAGAGAGAGGAGAGAGAGAGATGGAGAGAGAGAGATTCCTTCAGCTGACTTTATTTTTATGACTGGCAAACCACAGTAAACAAACAAAAAAGCACATAAATTGTTCATGGACTACCATCTAAAACCGAAGCCCTGGAAACAGTTCTGTAGCAAGCAAAAAGTCTTACATGATGAGTGGCATACAACTAGAGTTTTTAGTTGAAGCTTTTTTTAAATTTACCCACTGCAGATTTGTAGCTTGTGCAAAAGGATTCCATTCATGAACCCTGTTTATATGTGACATTGAGAGTCGGACAAACAATCTGAAAAACAACCAGCTATCAGAGTAAATCTAACATTTACAAATTCCTACCAATTTCTACCACAATTTCATTGTTTGTGACCTTGACTATGTCCAGGTACATTGGACAAACATTGTATTGCATCATTGTGAAACTAAATTGTGTGATTTCTAAAAACCTTAAGTTTACAGCGCAAATTCAACGTGTCTGCAGGGTGCAAAGTGAAAGGTTTGTTTGAAAAACACAAGTCAAAGCTTAATATTTTCTCATTTCCCTTCCTGTTTATCTGAAATGACAGTGTTTTGACAGAGAGGTGTGGGCACCCTGAGGGGGAGGAAGAACCCCCCCCACCCCAACCCAAACCGCCACCACACAACAGCCACATCCCTACCCTCCCTGCACATGGACAGACCATTAAAGATAATGTCACTTACAGAAGCTGGCATTAATATAAAGACCATAAACTCATGACACCTAGCTCCTCCTTTGTTAGGGGAGCCTGTTATACATTTACCTCAGCACTGGTTCTGCTCTTAGATGCTTGTTTAGGAAGGAAATGCACTTAGGATTTATGGTGACTAGTAGTTCTCTGCCTACCTATGTTGAATGCACTTATTGTAAGTTGCTTTGGATAAAAGCGTCTGCTAAATGACTGTAATGTAATGTTGAGGTCTGTGTTCCATATCATCTACATGAGTCCTCAGCTCCAACAGGAGAAGGTCACACAAGCAGTAAGAGGAAGACTCACGGCTCAGTGTTTTTGCAACCATAGAACCAAGAACCAAATGGTCACTATCACGTTTGATAATGAACTGAAATGCTGAAATGAATTTCGTGGCAAAAGCAAATTTGATAAAATCTTACATTGATTGATCTTAGTCTTTCGCTTTGTATAATCAAAATCTGTGCAATTCAAAGCGGCGTTGCAATTTAGAGTACGTAAGAAACAAATTTAAAAGCACTAAATGAAACACATTTTTCTGTTCAGACAGTATTTTTGTATATTGTGTTCTGGTTTTGTTTAAGACTAAGTCTATGGAGTGACTTCAAGGAATGGTGGATAACAACATCTGGACTCACTAAAGCGCTATTAGCAGCTTGCTTATAATTGGCCCCGACCCCTTATTCTGAGAGGTCATTGGTCAGAAAAGGTTGGGCCATTTAGGAACAGGAAAATGAACTTCCTGTTATTCAATGATAATGACTGCATTAGGTACAAAGTTAACCAAGGGTCGTTAGAAAGAACATCACACACACACACCTCATTTCTTAGACAAAAAGTTGGTTTCATTTACTGAAATGGCGAACAGTTCAAAGTAAAGAACACCGCAGTTTAAACAAGCTTAACCAAACTTCTATGGCAGAAAAGGCAGTTTGTGTGTCTAAAGTCAGTGAAGTACCCACTGATTAGCAGGCTATTCCAGTATATTGAATTATAAAACAGTTACATAGTACATATGTACACATGTGCAAAGTAAAATGCTAAGATATTATACTGTTTTTGTAGTTTGATTAAGTGGACATTGGAAAAATGCTAACTAAAAACTCTCCATAATTCTGTGTTTACATGAGTAAAAATGAACAATAAAAACCACGTAACGCTAAACACCCATGAGTGTTATGGCTTCAGTATATACAGTGCAGTTAGTATGGATGCTGATACTTTACACATACTGCATTCTACATTAAACAATATTGTTATAACGGATGGCTCTCAACTGTCAGGCTTGTGTATGTACTGAACAGAGTCCAGACACAGGGAGTTACAGTAGTAACATAATCACATCCCAGTATAGGACAAGTGACCATGGTGGGTGTATTACGTCATAGTCACATTATTTTCCACCAAATGAAATCTGAACATTAAATTCCATGTGTGTATTAATAAAGTTACCACTTTTATAGGCAAAGCACCTTCTCAAGAAACCTTTCATCGTTATTAAAAGCCAGATTTTTGTTCTTCGCTCAAAAAAATGAACTCAGACTGTAATCTTTGAAGCTCTCCGTTGCCTGCAGCGATCAGAAAGAAGTCTCATTGAGGCGACTGCTCACTGATGATCGCATATAGAGAGAGCGGCCTGAGGCTTGCTGCTTTGCTTCTAACTAACTCCATATGGCAGGGGTCTGGACATCCAACTGACTTCTAAGACTATGGCAGACTGGTGCAGCGTAAAGCATCTCATCTGAACAGCCGCCCATGTCCTAAAGAGAAGCATCTGTCCCCAGCACTCCTCCATCGCTCTCAATATCCACCTCACCAACAGCCAAAGGCTCTGGCAATGACCTGGCTCGCATTCTGCAATGTAAGGAGACTCAAAGCATTCAGTTTTCCCCTATAGGTTTATAGTCATCAAGTAATTAAACCATCCTAAAGAATCACAATGGTAAGTCATAAGTAGTACTTCCAAATTTGAACAAACGGCACAGAAAAACTCTCCTTCAGTTTTTGTCATTTGTCCGTTTTAGTCTAAGATACGTACTTGGATCCCACTTTCTCTGAGGAATTTTACTCTACAGCGTGGGACGGTGAAAGCAACTAGTTTGGTATTGAGACTGGATTCTTGAATGAACAAGGTAAGAAAGACTACAACAGGTTACAAGGACCTACTGCTGAGAGACAGATGGTTGAGCTGCACAATAAGAGGCCTGTGTGTGTATGTGTGTGTGTGTGTGTGTGTGTGTGTGTGTGTATGTGTGTGTGTGTGTGTGTGTGTGTGCATTCATGTGTGCATAAGTCTTTCTTTTATTGGCTGCATGAATGTGTCATGAATGATGGTTTCACACAGAGGTTATTGGTTGAGTATCGACACAAATACACACCATTGTAGGAGTGTAGTTATTTCCTATCTTCAAATAATGGTTGGTCATCATAGTTGGTAAAAATACTTGTATTAAAAAAACTGTAAATTGCAGCAAATTGTCAGAGAACATCATGTTATGTATGTATGTATGAATGTAAACAAGAAGTACATACAGTTTGTTTTCTAAATTTGTGTCATCCCATAGATAACATTGCTTTTCACTGTGAAAAAGCGCTCAAGTCTGCGTAAGCCTCTGAACTAACTTTCCCTGTAACAGTGTTGCAATTGAATTCATAAGCCCACAATGTTCTGTAAACTGTTCTCAAATCTGCAGAACACTTTTTTTGGAACAGGACTTCATATATATATCAATCTGTGATGTCCAATGCATTCCAGTTATTTTGTCATGAAATGTTGTAATTTACTTTTTTTGGTGTATGCACAACTGCCTCGTCTTCTTCTACTTCATGATTTTCTACGTTTCCCAGAAAGACTTTCAACAACCTCCAGAGAGTGGGTGTGAACTTGCTGCTTTCAATCAAAGGTGGGAGTATGGGCATAAAAAAATAGTTAGCAAGCCAACTAGTTTGCGAAAAGCGAGGTGTGTCTATGATCACAGCTTAGTCAAAATGCCACGTGTCTTGTGGCTGCATTGCGTTATGGTCTATTGAGACTACTGTCAGTGGAAGAATTGTTTAACGTCGGTGCAAAATGGCGAGTTTATAAAGACGTCCTTTATCTTAAATTCTGAGGGACTGGCACCAAAACCTGACGCTTACCATTTATGTTTTAGACAGCTGAAAAATGTTCCGCTATTAAACTTTGCTGGAAATATCTCAATGTGCGTCATCTACATTTGGCCAGTTATCCGCATGAAGAAAAATACACCACCAAACAACAAAATGGAGCCAGAAATGGAAGGTACCTTGCCAGTAGGTGTTTTTTTTTTAACAATGTTAAATTGTTTTAAGGTGGATTTTTACTTTAATAAATCCAAAGTAACTGTTGCAGTATGTAAGGAACTGACCAATCTTGAGTTAAAACCAAATCAAGTCTAGAATACTGTAAATGTGGTTTGGACTTTTTTTTTTTTTTTTTTTTTTTCCTTTCTGTTA
>CABFOQ010001238.1:4895-17610 GCA_900660455.1 Gephyroberyx darwinii | reverse complement strand
GCTTGTAGTGAGGTATAAATCTTTGTTCTCGTGCAGAGACCGCCCCAACCTCCCCCACCCCTCCCTGCATGGCGACTGGGCTGTTTAGGGCCCAGGGCAAAGTAAAGGTGTGGATGTTTGCAAGAGGCTTATATTGCACTGAGCTCTCTGTATCGAGGCGAGGGGAATTACTTTGTTACCTGTGGGGGGGTGGGGTGGAGAGAGAGACAGATTAAGAGAGACCGGTTGAGTGAGAGAGCGAGAGAGGGAGAGATCCCTGCAAGGGATTTGGCGAGTGCCAGCACTGATCACTGAGGAGGTAAACTTTCCAAAGTGCTGAAGAATTGAAACTGACTTTTCCCTCCCCCTCCCACACCTAACCTTTTCCACAGACTGAAATAATTTAAAAAATCCCAAAGAAATGAGCCTATTGTGAATTTATGAATGGCAAATTTGGTTCCAATTATATCTGACCAATAAGCTGTCATTGTTGAGGTGAGTAATGAGGGGCTATAAATATCTGATGTCCTCTGGCGTCAGACGAAAGGTGATCAGCCCATCATAATAGGACGCCTTCTGCATGCCGCCTAGCCAGCTGAATACCTGCCTGACGTAAATATGGACGGTTTAACCAATCAATTGCTTCACTAACCAAACTGACTGACTATTCAAGCCACCGTTAAGACTGGGTTTGACTCATGATGGGGTGGATGGGCCATTCACTGCAGGATGGGAGTTTGAGAATTTGACAATTTAAGTGGCCATCCATTGGGGAAGCTTCATTTCCTGCATTTGTTTTCCAATCTTGCCTTCTTTTTTCTTCTTCTGAAAAATAATGCCAAAGCTATCTCATGATATATCGTCTCATTATTGTCGTGTTGTCAAAATAATAGTAATAAATTAAAAATAAATAAAAATACAATTATAATATATATTATTATATAATAAATTACATTATGACTAGAAGATCAATTCTAGACTGTTAAGCCGATACATGTCCAATGTGATTCCTGCATGCACACACAGCAGTGCCACGTGCAAAATAACTCTGGATTTGTCTCACACGGAGTGTGAGTAGATAAACATACTCCCTTTTCGTTGAACAGACTCAAAATACATTGAACTTAAACCGTGCCTCAGTTCTTTCCATATTTTAGATGTGCAAAATGCATCTGGTTAGCAGACCTGAATCGTCCATTTTTTAAAACTGTAACCTGAGTCTCTACTGATCACCATGCATACGGTTAGATGAATCCCCAACTGGGAGCTGCCCAGTACAACCACAGTCTTCTAGTTGGGGGCTAAGCTTGCCTGGCTCAAGGGCACCTCGGCAGCAGATGATGCAGGAATTCGACCTGTAAACCCTGAAGTCACAAGCCTCTAGGCGACTGCCACTCCGGCGCTGCTATACTAGAGGCACATAAAGCATAAAAATGTAATAGATCTGGGCCCGCGTGTCTCAATACATGCCGTATATTTACGGGGGGAACTGTAGGTGTACGCCAACCTGTCTGACTCTCGGCCTCGTAAAGTTCATCCAGTAGAGGATGAACTTTACGAGGCCCCGGAAAGGAAAAAAATAAAAGCTTTGGCTATTGAGGCTTGTTAATGAGCACCTCATTAACTGGAAGGTCTGTCTGCATGGCCGTATGCAGCTGTGACACTCACACACACACACATGCAAACACACTTGCACTATTACACACACACACACACACACACACACACACACACACACACACACACACTATGATGACATTTGACAGGCTGTGTGTCTAATTGAGCCTCCAGAGACTAGTGTTGGCACTTGGCACCAAGAGCCTCAGTCCAGCTCAATGCAGCCACACAACGACAACTCATTGGTGCAATATACACTTTTTAAACAACGTGGCCTTTTCAAAGGAATTCACCGATTGGCCCAACAAGCTTTTATAGACTTCCATCTGTGTCATTTTTGTTCAGTTTGCCTCATTGGCTTGTTGCCTAATTCCTTTATTGGATTGCTTTATTTCTTCTATTTGAAGAAATTCTCTATTGTCTCTTAATATTAAAAAAAAAACAACCAAAAAACAAAAATGAAGTTGAAAATTACATTAAAAAAATTCTTCTTCTGAAGCTTATGGTTGAAGACGCATTGTCCTAAACTCCACGTTTTGTGCTTTTAATAAGTGGGGGTTGTTTTTCCGGTCGTGTTGAATGACCAATTAGTGCTGCTACTGTTGATTGGTGCTCAGTAGCACCCCCCCCCCACACACACACAATAATGTTTCACTGAATTGGCTAAAGAAGAAAAAAAGGATGTTAAAACTAATTCATTATTTTACTGAATTAATTAGTCTGTAAGTAATTTTTTAATGTACTCCGAATAATTAAATGTCAAAAGCAAAAGTGCACGTTCAATAAAACAGCCTTTTAATTGTAGTGCTTCCAAGCATCCTACGCTTGACACAACACTTCACACACGCTTCACACCAAAATAGTGCAAAAAATATAAGCACATATCAATATTAATGTAATGCCTTCTGAAAAAAGTGCCCAAAATCCCCTGTCGCCTGCTTTTGCCATTCCTCTTATTTTTTGCACGTCCACTTTAATAATCCTCAATTTACAGTGGTGGCGTCCCGCCAGCAACATGAAAGCGAGTGTTCTCTGCTTTGTTCAAAGTGCATGTTTACCAATTAGCAACGCTTTCCAGAAAGTCCCGCGGGTTCGACTCTGCCCGGCTTGAACAAGCGGGTTCAATGAGCTCCAACCTGCGAGAACGAGAGTTTTCAGGTAACCTTGCGTCGGCGTCGGGGCCCCCCTGGGACACTAAAATGCTGCCTCCTCCCCCGTAGCCCCGCCGCGCCACCGCCTTAGTTACGCTTCATGGAGGTCGTTTCCAGGAAGTGGGGCGGGCAAAGAGATAAGAGAGTGTTCATTACACCAATTGAACCCCCCCCCCAACCCCAGAGGGATGGGAGGCACCTCCTACTTCTCCCCTTATCTCTATCTTCAGGAAAAGGGGGAGGTTTTTTTTTTACTCGGGACCTGGGAGGAGTAGAGATCGAGTGTGTGTGTGTATGACTCGAGCAAAGGATCTCCTCTCCTCTCCTGCTGTGAAAAATCTATCTTTCCTAAACCGCTTTCTGAGACCCAGTGCGTGATTTAAAACAAATCTGAAAGCAGAGCCCCGCTGCGGAGGCCTGAACACAGGATGAGAAGAAATCTATGCCGATGTGTTCATAGCTGATATTCAGGGGGAAAAATATTACGACTTGAAATAGCTGCTTGGGTTATTAGCTTTTCTTCCTTTCCTTATTTCCTCTCATCATTCCCTGTATCATCCTCTTCTCTCCTCTCCTCTCTACTATGCAGTCACATCATCTCCCGTCCTCACCTCTTCTCTCATCTCATCTAATCTCGTCCTCCCCTCTCCTCTCCTTTGCTCTCTTCTTTGATTTACTCCTCTCTCCTCCCCTTCACTGTGCTCTCGTGTCATCTCCTCTCCTCTCTTCTCCTTTGATTTACTCTCCTCTCCCCTCCTCTCGTTCCCTCTCTCCTGCAGGATTCATAGCTACCAGGTTATGCCCCGCAGAGCCAAGGCTTCACTTCCTCTCCTTGGGGTGCCACGTCCTGAGATGAACTGCCGTTGCCTCTGTTTGTCAGCCTGGGTCTCGGGCCCCGGGGCTATTTATAGACCCAGAAGGGAAACAGAATGTTGAGCAAAGCTGATGAGCTGTATTTTGGTTTTCTTTTCTCTTTGCCTCAGTCTTCCAGTTCATGATATACCTATATATCTAGCTGTCTGTCAATCTACCTCTCCCTCTCCATAATCCTCCGCCTCCTCCTTCCCTTCCCTGCCAACGCCTCCTCCACAGACATCTGCGCTGGTCCGGTGATGCCAGCGGTCAAGTCTTTTGGGAGATCATCATTTACACCGCGGCGCCAGAAATAGAGACGGGTGACCACCCACTCTTTCTACTCCTCCTCCTCCGGCTCCTTCCTCGTCATCCTCCTCCTCCTGACTGGTTTTGGGGTGTTTTTTATACTAAAGACAGTCAGTCAGTCAGTTCTGACCCGCAGGAAGCCGAGAAAACTGTTGTTTCTTAGGTAAGGTGTTACGGAGAGCTAAATAGAGCGAGATAGAAAGAGTTGAAGACACACATACGCACCTACCTTGACCAAATTGCAAATTGCACAACTGTATATTTCTTTGTATATTTCTTTTTCTTTGTATATTTTCAGGATATTTTTTATACAGTCTGTTGACCTTAAATTTGTTTATTGTATAGTGATGTGTGCCTCTCTCTTGCCTTGTACTGCTGCAAACTGCAATTTCCCCTCGGGGACAATAAAGATCGATCAATCGATCGATTTTACCAATCTTTATTGTCCCCTCGATCTATCTATCTATCTATCTATCTATCTATCCAAAGACAGACAGACAGCAAGGGCATGAGGGAGAGCGTTTTGGAAAAACGAGAGACTGGGTGTGCCAGCGAAGGTTTGGCCTTTCAAAATGTATTTCTTGCAAAGTATATAAATTAATATGAACATAAGAATCTATACAGGTATTTTATTATAACTTGTACCAATTTATTGCTCCAATTGCTTTGTTACTAGCCTGAATGCTGAGACCACTGGCTAAATGCTGGACTTTTGATAATAAATTATTCCCCTGCCAACCCCCAGCAGATCTAGCAGATTATATCAAACCCTTATTTGCATTATAGAAGGACATAATTAGACTATATTGGAGCAGAAACAAAGTACCCTGATCTTTGTAAAAAAAAAAAGATATCTTAAAGGTATTTTTTTTTGTTTGTTGTGAAAGAGTAGATCTTTCCAACAAGCCCCACTTTGTGTATGTGGGCTGTTCTTTTTTGTCTGTCTGTAGCAAAACATTGGGATGATTTCCCCTTTTTCTTGGAACATTGGTGTATCTTATCTGTGTGTATACAGATAGACATCTTTGTTGCCACGTGGTTTGAAAAGCGATGTCATTATGTCAATATATGCATCCACAAAAAAACCCTAGGAGCTGTGTTTATAAAAATGATTGTATCTCAAAAAAAACACAGAGACCTCAAACAACTTCAGAGACTTCTGAAAGACTTGTGTAACTTTTTACAGTTGAGATTTTTCACAGATTTTTCTATAAAAGAGCAAAAGAAAAATGTACTTTGGTTTATTGAGTGACATACAGTGTCTTGGTTACCTATGGTTCTGCTGAGTTTAGGGATATAAAACACTGTAAAAAATGACATCACAGTTCAAAAGTGTGACACAGGCAGACTGGTCTTAATTGTAGCCCTTAAAGGGGTCAAATTTGAACATGTACCCATTTTGTCACAACTCACAGCCCTTTTCACGTGAATTCTGGAAGCTATCTGCACAATGTGTTAGAGAAACAGAGAAAAAAATAAGCAACACATGCCCATCTTATGAGGTGTGGAGGCAACACAAACGATGGCTGTAGAGACAGACATCGTAGTTTTTTACTTGCAGATCTAATTATCTGTGGCAGGTAAACAGTGGAGCATCTGGCTATTAACTGCAGGAAGAAATGGCGAGGTGACGGTACGCGTGCATAGTGCATACTATCTGAGCCACTTTGGCAGTGGTTGGCTTTTACTGTAGCAACTGGCGGCCCGTGGGCCGATAGTGGCCCAGGAAAAAAAATTCTGGCCGCCAAGTAGTTTCCAGTTATTATAACAAAAATCCAAAAAAATTAATAAAAAAAGTATATTAAAGGTCACCTATGCACGACGGCAAATCTGCTTTGTATATGCATTAACACTAGAATGCTTGCTATCAGTTGAAATAAACATCATATTTAACCGGAAATACACATTTAATTTAGATATTGCGTTAGCTAAAGATATCCAACAAAGTACATCATATTTTTAACCAAATAGCCCAATACACAAATCAAGTAGCCTACGCTACACGTCCTTGTTGTCTTGTGCATTCATCTAAAAGCCATCAATGAATGTTTTATTCACTCAATAGTGCTATTCTGTTTCTACTAAAGTTTACAATCATGTTGGCTGATGGCAAAAAGCAGGGGCCGACATATTCATGAAAATATTTTTTTGTTTTTTTTTAAATTAAAAAAATCCTGCCTTAGGCTACTTTTCTTTCAGAGCAGTTCCAATTGAAAGGCTGACTCGTCCAACAGTGGAATCACCTGTCTCGCAAGCAAAGAGAATTCTTCACCTGACCTTGACAGTGGGTCGCGGACAAATGTGATTATATCTTTGGGGATGATGAAAGCATCAAATCTGGCTGAGAAATTATCCTTCAGCTGGATCAGGAATTCACCCATCATCTCTGTGCTGCCACTTTGTCCCTCTCCCAGGTGCTTTTTCAGTGTTTTGAAGTGCAACAGCCTACCAGATGACAGGTCTGATTGGAATAAATCAAGTTTATTTCAAGTTTTTCAACCAGGTCCACGATTGTTTTCTATTTTCCTTGCAATTGTAGATTTAGCACATTCATGTGACTAAATATGTCAGTCCGAAAGGCAACATTGGAAAGGAATTCCTGGTTTTCCAGAATATGCAGGTGGTCGGGCGCCGTTTTCAATTTGCTGTTTTTGAGAAAATCCACAACTTGATCCCACAGCTCCCACAATCGCTCAAGTGCTTCCCTTTACTCAGCCAGTGCACACTGTTGTGAAGGAGGAGATCATCGTTAGCGGCTGGTGATTCTGACACAAGCTGTCAGAAAAGACGGTGTTGGGTGCTTGATGTCCCTCTTACAAAGTTAATGATTTTCATGATTTCATGACAAACCTGAGGACGTCATCGTAAAGGACGTGGATGTGGCGTGCAGCTGTTGTTGCAGACAGAGGTACTTGCTTGACTGACGCGATAATGCCTTCCATTGATTTATCACTAGCCAAATCCTTTAAGACAGTTACCATGCATTCCTTAAATACATGGCCGTCGGCTTGTTATCATAGAACCGCCTGTGAGAACCCAGGCTACTTTTAACAATGCGCTTTTTGTCTTCTCTTGTTGAGTGGTACCACAGACAAGAATTTTGTTGGTGTGAGTGTAGCCGGCTTTTAACGCCTCTATCTTCCTGTGTCGGGCCTCTGACAATAGTGGGTAGGAAACGTTCATGTTAGCATGCTTTGTTTCGAAGTGATGCCTCAGATTGTACTCTTTGCAAGCTGCAACACTTTCATTGCATATTTAACATACCGGTCTGGCTTTAGCAAACAAGGGTAATATGAACACGTATTTCTCTGTCCATTTTTTATTAAAGTTGTGATTCTCATCATCAATTTTCCATTTTTTGAGTATACCATATCGTCGCTAGCAACGGGTCACTGCCAAAGTTAGAGATCAGGTCACCCTGTTGCTAAACCTATACGGAAGCCTAAACATTTTGGTTTGAGAATAAAATTGCTTAGGCTACTTACTTAGGCTATTTATTGACATTTATTAAAAGCATATGCAGAATGGGACTGGGGACATTTCGGTCTTGAATACATAATTATATTATGATCTGGCCCATCTATCAAATGAAAAAAATGTAAATGTAGTTGCCGACCCCTGGCCTATGTCCTAAAATATGTAATTTTCTCTGTTGTTTTTGTATTCTCTAACTTTTGCAATTTACCGCTTACAAATAGCCTACTTCTGTAAATACAAAACTGCTTCACCAGCACAATGTTACTAAGATGTGTAATGTAACTAAGAGATTCACTCATGCATTTATTTATTTTTTTCAGAAAAATATAGAATAGAATTGGCCTTTCCTATGCCTAGTTACTGTGTGACCCTTCAATACAAAAAATGTTCCCTTTCCAAGAATCAAACAACAAACTACAGGCAATTGACAAAATGGAAACAAATGTTAATGTCTGAATCAAATCGCGAAACATTGGGCTAAAATGATGAATGGGATTTCAATATCAAAGCTTTAATCTAATCTAATGTAATTAGTCAGCATTAATCAAAAATAAACAGAAAAATCGCAATAAAACTAGTTTCAAGCTTACTGGCCCCAACCGTGGATGAAGCCGTTTTGGAGTTTATTCCTTCCTTCCTCCTTTAGTCCTTCAAAAAAAAGAGCTTTGAATGGCTGTAATCAAATTCTTTCGAGAACTATTGTTTATGGAATGCAATCTCATTGATAGGGAAACAAGGAAGCAGGCAAATCTGATTGGCTGTTAGCGGCCGATGACGAAAAGTTCAGTCGTGGCCAACTTATCTCAGCTGACAAACTTGTTCACCGTCCACACATGGGCCGAGTTTCTGTGGTCGCTCAGGACATGAAGGGACGTCCAGTGACCGTGATCATGTTGTTCACTGTATGAGGGTCATTTCACTTTTTTATTGCATCTGAGAAACATTTTTACCTATGAAACCTAAAAAAAAGAAAAGAAAAAGAAATCCACATTTCTCCTGATCCGACTTCTGACAACGAGAATCACTTTTTTGCCTACACTGTCATTTGCTCTTTTGTTCCTGAAAAAGCAAATGCTTTTGATAATGAGGCCTGTTGTAATAATTCAAGAAAGGATGGAAAATTACATTATACTACCCTTCAATACACCCTTTCACTTGAACATAAAATAGCTTTTAAACCACCTGGGTATCGTCTACCCACCTTTCCATGAGCAACGGCAAGTATTCCATTGTCATCTCTGATGTAATCCTCCAGTTGCCCAAGCCTGGAAATATAAGGCACCTAATCTTTTAGTACTCAGTGGCTTAGTAACTTCATGATGGAGCAAGGGTGACCTTCAATGAAGGCTTCATGAAATCCATTACAACTGAATTAATGTTTGAAGTGTGTGTTTGTGTGCATGTGCACGTGTGTGAGTGGGCATTTGTCCATAAAGATCAATCACAGGTGAGTATGGCCACTCGAGCCTGGTGTTCCAAATTTAAAACCATTACCATCTTAATTATCATAATTAAGATTATTATCATAATTAATCCTGTATGCCCTGACCAAAACGGTGTTGGCTCAATCCCATGATTGAGTACATCCACATGTACGTAGCATAATAATTTGTTCCCAGGACTAACGCCGCTGACACCCAGCTGCACTTCATCTTACATGACTGTTTTCTAAATATTCAATTTTTAGTAGGAATTTTATTTGTATTATTAGAATCGGGTTTGTTCTAAAATCCCAAACTTTCATTTTGGACAGAGATAAGGCTTATAGATGTTAAAAGGATCTTGGGCACCATACTGGAATGGAATGACTCCTAACTCATTTCCTGTATAGATTCAAACTGGACCACATTCCTAATCCTGAGTTGAGTCACCCTCTGAACAATTCAGGTCTTAATTGATCTTAATTAATCTCAAGGCTTAAAAATCCTCCTTTATGTTCTCTTTTCCCCTTCATCTGCATTTGTGTGTGGATTCAATAGGTGAAATTTATAAGGAATCATCATATACCTTTCACCTGGCTTCACATGGTCAATCTATAGGCGGTTTTCGACACAAAGTAGCCAGTACTTTTAGTCCCCGGTACTACTTTTCGCAGGACTAAAAGTACCGTCAGACCGTTGTTGTCTCCGTTTCGACCGCCGTCCAAAGACCCCGCGAAGATTAGGCAAATTAGTCCGCTGACTGTATGAAAAAGCTGCACTCCAGCCCAGTAGGTGGCAGTTATGCAGAAGACTATACAACGATGAGGCCATATAAAGCGACCCTAACAAGAAGAAGAAGAAACTTGTTTGTGCTACACTGTAAGCATGTAGGAGATTGAAGCAAATGGGGTAACAGGGTTTATGCAACAAACTTCTGTATTCTGAATGGCGCTGTTTTACTCAAGATGCCTTCAGGAGCTACCACAGATGAGCATAACCGATGTCCATCGCATATGCAGGTTGACATCTAAAACTCCTGCCACCAAAATGGATAAGGGGTTTAAGCTATATGCTTACATATGCGACTACGAGGGTATGTATTTTACGTTACGTTACGTTAGCGATGCGACTTGTTTTACAGAATACAGAAGTTTGTTGCATAATCCATATTGAGTCAGCGCTGGAAAAGAGACAAGCAGCAGAAGCAAAGGATTCAGAACACCCAAAATGCTAGACTTAAAGTATTAACAGATTTTACGAGCAGAGATTATTGCGGAGATTGACCGTGAGATGACGGAGACTGACTCGCCATCTGTTTGGGTACACAATAGAGCAAACCGTGGTTCCAACTTTCTTGCATGTTGTGCAAGTGCAAGTTTTTTTTGGAGGGAACTTGCCCAATACTATTGGGGTTATTGACTGCACTCATGTGCATCTACAAGCACCTCATGAGAGGGAGTGGGAGTACATCAACCGAAAGGGGAGGCACAGCATGAACATCCAACTTGTGGGTGATGCTGACCTCATCATCACAAACTGCGTCGTCCAAACCAACCAACCAGATGGTATAATATTTGGAGACAGTGCCTATCCACTCCTACCATGGCTGATGGCCCCTTTTTTGCAGCAAACACACCTGAGCAGACACGCTTCAACACTGCTCATTGCAAAACAAGATGTGCAATTGAGCGTTTAAATGGAGTTCTAAAGAGCAGCTTTGCATGCCTTACTTGCAAGTGGAACCACAGGGAGCGTGCAACATAATGCTTGCTTGTTTTGTCCTGCACAACATCGCTACCAGGCGCAATGTCCCTCTCTGTGATGACGTTTATGGTACATGGTGAACAGTATACCCGCTGCCTCCCTACCCCGATTGTGTAACAACGGGGAATGAGGACTGTGCAAATGCAAGGGAGACGGGTGAAAACCAAGGACTGTGACAGTATCCCCTCCTCTAGGGATGGTAGGGGTGGGCGATATGACTTCAAATCAATACACAAGATTATTTCAAACTTCTACCATGATTACAATTAATGAACGATTATTTATTTTATACAGGGTGTTTTATTTTGAAATTTGTTTTATTTCAAAAATTGACCGGATACTTCCTGCCTGGCTTGACACATTCGCTCGTGGCTCGCGGAAAAAATAGACCAGACGCCTAAACTATCGCTGCAGAGCGCGAGCCAGCCGTGGAGCTCCCCACCGCGCGCGGCCGGTCTGAATGGTCAAAACCGGTCTGAACTCGGCGTTACGTGACTGAATACGTGACTGAACACGACGTAGTTCATGAACGATAGTTCATGAACGCACGCATTGGGGAAAGTATTAACCGAATTAACCGACATGAGCAAGATTAAGTCGGCGAGAGGTTCTAAATGTCGGTTTCGATACTTTTTCGGTTAATTGCCCAGCCCTGACGGATGGCTTCCGACGTCCCCATGACCTTGTCTGGGTTAAAATCCAGGATCAGCCCACAGTCCAGGATGTCCCATGCCGGTACCCAGGAGCGTTCCTCCAGACCATCCCAGTCTACAAGGTAGGCAGGTGAGGCAGCGCAGGGTGGTCTCCAGCACCTGGTTGGTCCTCTGTCTGGCCATTGGACTGGAGATGAAAACCAGAGGCAAGGCTCGCCGACGCCCAAGCAGTGTGCAGAAGGCCCTCCAGAACCTAGACACAAACCGTGGACTCTGGGCAGGCAGTGGAGACGAAAGACATGCTCTATGACTAGTTGAGCGGTCTCCCTAGCAGATGGGAGTTTGGGCGGGGCAGTAAAGTGGGCAGCCTTCGAAAACCTGTCTACAATGACTAAGATGGCAGTCCTACCCTGTGAAGGAGGTAAACCAATTTACGAAGTGGAACTGCTGGGAAAGGGCGTCTGCCTTGGTGTTCTTGGACCCTGGGCAATAAGAGAGAGTAAAGTTAAATCTGGTAAAGAAAAGGGCCCCCCTTGCCTGCCGGGAGTGTAGTCTCTTGGTTGACTCTTGCTGTAACAATGGGGAATGAGGACTCAAGTGGACAGCAGGGATGGCTTCTCGGCATGGGTAGGCTCAAGAGTCAGTGACTGGGGATGGAAGCACAAATAGTTAAATAGTGGCAAACCAGATGAATGTGATCATTTTGTTGTCCCATAATATCCATATCAATGTGGTGAGCTTTAAGGTCATAAAGGTCATTGGGATTAATACATGTACAAGGTGCACTGGAGGTGGGGGTGAGAGAGGGCTTTGCTTATTGCATTAAAATAGCCAATTTATTGTTCATGTCTTTTACAGTATACACACTTATGTAATTCTACACCGAATCATAACTAACCACAAAAAACGTATCAGATAGGCTTTCCTTAAGGCAAAATCTTATAGGGGATAGGGGTCTACCTAATGTGTATCTATTCAAGGTTCATGTCGTAAAAAAGATACATGAAGTGGATATATTTAAACTAAAATGAACTGAAACCAACCAGGAACGGTGTGGACACAGAGGATCATCACCCTGATCTTTGAAGAGGACTTCCCAGAGATGAAGGACATTAACACCTTCACACGGATGCCCTGGCTAGAGTACCTGTTTAAGGGGAAAGACTACAGCACCCGCCGCTCACCACGTCTCTTCTGCTCCCACCTGCAACAGCACCTCATGCCCAGGGGCCTCCTCAAAAAAAAGGCCAAAGTAAGTAAATATGCATGGATGCAAACTGACCACACACACAGTTGATAAAGTTTGAGTTTCTGTAAGTGGTGCTTTTTTCTTGGTCTGTTTGGCCATAGTGGCTATCGGTGGTCATGCGAACTTCCCAATCCTCCTTCTATTTATTCTAAACAAACCAGAAAAGTAAATGTATCACTTCCTGTGCACCAGGAAGTGACAGACAGGCACTTACCTAGGTAGCAGTACAGACCCCCCCCCCAA
>CABFOQ010001237.1:2418-18134 GCA_900660455.1 Gephyroberyx darwinii | reverse complement strand
CCCCCCCCCCCCCCCCCCTTTTCTTTCTCTCCTTCTTCTCACTGTTCTGATTTTGTCTCTTGTAGCGTGACCTCTTGTTTCCTACCTTTGACACACACTGATCTGCCTTGACCCATGCATAATTGCACGTCTGTGTGTGGCACTGTGAGTGTGTCTGCGTCACTGTGTGTGTACGTGTCACCGCGTGTAAGTGTGCACGACTATCTATGTCTGTCTCTTTGTGTCTGCGTGTGATCACTCAAAATCCCCTGAGGAGCTGTGATGTCATAGGTCGCGCGGCTCCCTCCTCTCCTCGTTAAAGGCTGGTTTAGAGGTCCTCAATTAAGAGGAGATAACAAGCAGAGGTCAATTAAGAGGACAGATAACAAGGCAAAGTGTGATAGTGGAACGAGACCTGGGGGCTGAGAGAGACAGAGAGAAATGTGCTGTGTTTCCCTGTGCCTCAGAAAGTGTTGTTCTGATTGACTTGAAGCCTGTCTAAACAGTCATGATGAACCATGACCTCTTGTCCTTTTCACCTTGTATCTGATCATCTTGTCAACATTAGTTTGCATTACAGCACCTTAGACAACATCACTGTTATCGACGTATGACTCCCATGCCATTCCGACTTTGATAGGCGTTCATTTGTATCTTTTTCCATTACTGAGATATTTGGCAGCCGTTTCACGCGTCTCACTGCTTTGGACTGAAATCGTATTTTTATCTTCAAAACCCATGAAAATTAGCACATTTAAAGAAGATGATCTATTGTGCCACAACGCAGCCGCTGGTGAAGAGCGTTCTTTTGCAGACACTGTGTCAAGAGCCTTTTTCACAAGATGTAACATCTCAATGAAACCCGTGACACTACTAAGATGCATCCCAGCCTATCAGGACAGCAGGGGCCAGATTCAGAAACATTGCATAAACTTTAGAAATCTGTGTACGCACAAATCAGAATTTCTTCAGATTTATAAAACCTTTTTTCCTGCTAAATCTCAATCATCCTGAAATTGTGTGTACGTGCACAAGCTTTATGGCCACGACCACAATTTACCATAAATGGATTCCAACACACCCACAATTAGCCTGGTGTGAATATAAATGTCCATTATTTTAGTTTTGAGAAGAAATGGCAAAAGGATTGGTGAAGAGTGTGAAGAGCAGACAGAAGTTGAAGTAATGGTTGGGGAAACTGGAAAAAGAAAAAGTCTATTATGTGGAGGCCGTAGCTCTGGCGTTCCAAACAAGATAAAATATATTGAATGGCCAAAGGTAAGTGCAGCAGTAAATGTTGTTAGTTCAGAACCCCGACCCTGGATGAGGTTAAGAGTAAGTGGTGAGGCTTCAAAAAGCACATAAGTGGGGAGAGGGAGCATGGCTCAGTGGCTGATCACAAGGTTGGCGGTTCGATCCCCAGCTCCTGCTGTCCACGTGTCGAAGTGTCCTTGGGCAAAACACTGAACCCCAAATTGCTCCCGATCATCAGGCCAGCACCTTGCATAGTAGCTCACTGCCATCGGTGTGTGAGTGGGTGAATGAGAGGCATAGATTGTAAAGTGCTTTGGATAAAAGCGCTATATAAATGCAGTCCATTTACTGCACACAGAGCAAATGTGCAGGACCAATGGATGAGGAGAAGGGCAAAACTCTTAACTCAAGATAGCATCATCACGTAATCATGGTGAACATTTTTTAAAACTCTAGACTACATCCTAACACAATGTAGTAAAAGAAAAAAGCTGTAAATAAAATGCCACCCAAATTTACACTTTGACATGATCCTTTTTTCGCCCACTTGCAATATCACACTAATCAGAATCAAAAGACTGTGTATGATGTGAAGTATGTGTCCAGGTCACACAGTTTGAGTTTTAATTGCTGTTAACATAGGGTAACTCAATTTCCACTGCTCAGATCTTTAAGCCACAGCCAAAACATAAGGGTGTGAGAGACTTACCAAAGGGAAGCAGTAACTTAGTCTGTATTACACTATTTACACTATGTGTGTGTGTTAAGGGACTGTGATCCACCAACCACTGAAAACGTCTTTTAATGTTTGCAGACAGGCTCTTTTACCCCTCTGATGATGTAACTGTCGCTGTGTCTGTGCGTGTGTGAGTGTGTGACAGGTCTTTTTAATCCTGATGACATTGGGGTTGGCGTGTACGTGTGTGTGTGAGAGGACCTGTGTCTTATTGCTCCCTCAGATAGTTTATATTTAATGAGAGCAGGGAAAAGGGGAAAGAACAGGCCATCTGGGCTCTGACTGGTTGTTTTCTTTCTGTGCGTTTTTTGTGTTCAGTGTGTAAGAGGATATGCTCTCTGTCCTGTGTGTATGTGTTTGTGTGTGTTGTATGACTGTATTCTCTATGGTCAGGGCACCTAACTTAAAAGTGTGTGTGTGTGTGTGTGTGTGTGTATGCTGTTCTCCACATGTTTTTTTCATGACAATTTTAGGGTGTAAGGTGGACTTTCCATCAGAAAAGTGGTTTTCTTCTGAACGGCTTCTGAGTCCAAACCTTGAAGCTTTAAAGAAAATGGAAATCATGCCAACTAGAATGCTGTTACTTGAATTTTATACTTTCACACAAATTTCCATAATTTCGTTCTACTTTGCATAGAACCCAGACGAAACAAATCCAAAATAAATGTGTTTATAATAATGTAATAATGTAATAACTGTAGCACAACAAAATGTGGTGTTTCCATTATCTTGTCAGTTACCTATATGTATGTTTAAGCATTTAAGGCTCTTACATGAATCCTGTAAATACATGAACACCCTCTGCTGTGCTGTCAGCTCATTCTGCCTGTTCTTAAGGCTGAAATAGCAAAGCAAATTCACCTTAGAGGGTTGGTTGACGCTTTTTTTCTCCCTACTATGATACGTATCCTACCTTGCAATCAATTGTAACTAGCACTGTCAATATGAATGTGCTGCCTGCCGACTAAAGAGAGATTTACCTATACCACAGACATACATCAAGGCTGTGTGATGTCCTGCTTGACAATTATTAAAGTACAATAATGAAAATGTAATCGCTGTACATTACAAAAGGTTCCACCTTTCCCCTGCAATCTTGTCACATAGAGCCACATATTTCAGTTCTTTTCATAATCTTCTTATTGTCATATTTCCAAGGTGCCTATATCTATGGTTTCTTTTGTGTTTCCTAAATGTGTTTCCAGTAAAGATCCAAGCGCGTTGATTCATAGAAAACACACCAATTATCTCCAAGGCCTGGATTTAAGTCATCATGACAGCAAGCATACATCCTAATACAGTGTCCTTGAGCAAAACACTGAATGGTGCTATTGTGTAGCTGACCCTGACCTCTGACCTCCCTGTGGATGGGTGCCATCAAGAAGAGAGTTTTGATGAAAGATGTAGGCTGCAAGTGACAAATAAAAAGTCTCAGCACTTGTGTATCCCTGTGTTTAAATGTCTTGTCCATGTTTGTGTGCATCATGGTATTTTCTGTGTGTGTTGACGTTTATGTGTGTGCTGACCTATTAAGTTTGTTTCCATTTCAATTAAGCTCCCTTCATTATATTATGTCACATTGCATTGTAATTAGAGGGAGGCATGCAACTCTTTAGGAGGAAAAATGTCAATACTAAACGAGTCGTTGCTAATAAACATTCAAGAAGCACACACCAAAAGAAAAAATCATTTTCTCCACAAGAACATTAGCACAATATTGAGCCATTTAATTAACTCAGCATTGAACTATAACATTTATTTGGTCACTAAAACTTAATTTATCTCACTTAGTCTGTCTTATTCTGTCTTTCGAAGAGATGGCCCAGCATCCTCCAGTTCAGCTGTGAACAGAGCAACGCTTCTCTTCACGCCCCTAAATGGAAAGACATACATGGTGAGAAAAACTAATTTCTTGCACTACAATTTTATTCAAAAATGCATTCATTTCTGTATAACAGCACACAGTTATAACACAAAGCGTAACATTCAAATGACACCTGACGCCTTGTATTCTCCTCCTTTGCTTCATTTGGACCAAGTTAACATTTATGGAGTTCAGGAATCGTTTTGAAATAGTATTAATTCTGCCTTTCTTGCTAACATAGTTGAGAACAGGTCACTTCAATACATGAGACATAATGGGGTTTTAGTGTGTAGGGTGGCTCCATCAGAATACTCGAGCCCTGTGTGGGATGTATGGGTCATGTATGAATAGAAATCAAGGCCAGTCCCTAAAGTTTCAACTAACATAGCAATAATCTCAATCATATATGTAGCATCTCAATCATATGTATTAGAGGTGCACCGGGAGTGTCTGTAAGTATCGCATCGGTGCCAATCCAGCTCCTAGGTACTCGTACTCGGCAAATGTATCTGTTCCGGTACCGATACTTTGCTTTTGTAGCCTTTTCTGAGATTTCTTTTGCCTGGGGCGGACTCTGTTGGAAACCAAACTTTGTGGGGTTTTCATATGACAGGTTACCTCTAACCCACGCTTGATTGTCATTTCAC
Source organism: Gephyroberyx darwinii (assembly GCA_900660455.1). Taxonomy (NCBI): domain Eukaryota; kingdom Metazoa; phylum Chordata; class Actinopteri; order Trachichthyiformes; family Trachichthyidae; genus Gephyroberyx; species Gephyroberyx darwinii. Next base: position 13,654 of record CABFOQ010001237.1, on the reverse strand, counting down.
TGATTGGTTCACCTGACTTCAATAACCCCCTTTCATAGAAGTCATTATCATAGAGAATCACTTACTTTTTCCAGCTTAGGCTGTTAATATGTTCAATAAAAACATGCATAGTTTTTGTGCGTTATTTGTTAAATCACATTGTGTTTATATATTTATGACTTGATGAAGATTAGACCATATTTGGGGAGCCATTTATGCAGGAATGCAGGTAATTCAAAATGATTCACAACCTTTTATCGCAACTGTATGTATCATGTCAATCATATATGTATCCCATGAGACTGGAGTGGATTGTGTCTTCATGATTGTTGTGTCAAACTGTAAAAGCAAACATGGTGAATTGTTTTAAATTTAGTAGAGTCAATCACAATGCTGTGTTTGTGTGTGAATGCACACGTTTTAACTGTCTATCATCTGTCTCTGTATTTCTCTGTGTTTTTCGTGTGTGTGTGCATGTATTCTTTATCTGTGTGTGTGTTTTGACCTATATAGCCCACTACCAGTATGGGGTAAATCCACCGAGTTTGGATCTTTTGAAGTCTACAGTGCTTGGCTCGCACTGCACTCAACTGTCATCCTGGATCACTCACACATGCACACACAGATACACGCACACACACACACACACACACTGTAGATCAAGAGAAAATGCAATGTCTTTGTGTGAGAGGTGACTACTGAGGCAGTTAAATTGGCAGACGATTGAAGATTTCTCCATGCTGACGTTCTTTCCACAAGAGGCAAAACGCACGCTAAACACACACACACAGACATAGCCCACACACACATACTACACTCACATACACAAACAATGCGCACACAAAATACATATACAGAGGGGCGGACAAAATAATAGAAACACCAACATGACACACAAAGTTACTAAATCTCAAATGCAGCTCCACAGGTGAATGCCAATAAACAATATATGTCAGCTTTAAAAGAGGTCTGACAATTTTAGATGAAGTTTAGGTGGCACGGGGAACGTTCTTGGAGATCATGAAAACATACTGTATGCCAAACAGGGACAAACTGCATCGGCAAAGAGGAACAGTGGTTGCAAGTTGAAGGTCGCTCACAGAAATAGATGGACAATTGTAGGTTAGTTGCTCTATTGGGTAAAACAGGTGTACCCTTTGTTGAGTTTGTGACACAGAGTATATCCACATTACAGTAATTCCCAAACGCTGCAGTCAGACTCCTGACAGGAACCAAGAAGAGGCAGCTCATTTTAGCGTCACATCTTCGGCTGCCAGTGAAATTTAGAATTGATATTAAAATTGCATTGATTACCTGTCGGGAATGTCTTGGACTACCGCCTAGCTACACCTCTGAGCTTTCAACTACTTATGAGACCAATCCACAGTCTAGGCTGAAGACTAAGAGGGATTGAGTTTGAGATAGACTAGGCCAATAGAGGTTTGATGCAGTAGGCCCAGAACATAGCCTGCCTAACTCCTGCATTTTATGATATTGTTGTTGTAGTTGTGTCTTTTCATGTGGATGTCCATTGTCTTATTAATGTATGTGACCAAATTCCATGTGTAAAGGGATTAAAATCACATTGTAATTGCTTCTTTTTCATCGCTTTCATTTTCATTTATCCTTTGTAAGCACTTTGTAACAGTTTTGATAAGTGCTCTATAAGGCATGACAGCGTTACAAGGAGGACGGAAGCTGTTCCAAATGCCTTTATTTTATAGTTTGCAGTAGAGAGAGAGACAGGAAAAATCAGGTGAGATGACATGTGACTCAGACCACTGATCCACCATAATAATCCCAGGTCGATTATGGGAGCGATTGTGTTCAAGGTATTAGTCAGACCTTCGGGAGTTACCAGGGAAACAGATATTGTTAGCAAAAGGTTTTTCAGGTTTTTGAATGCCAAACACCCGGAAATATGACTTAACACTTAATCTATGTCATGTCACCCCAGTATAAGCTGGATAATATCCTTTGAGTTGTACATTAAATCATTTGAATGGATGACATTCTGAAAAGTCAGAATGACAGAAAAGGTCCCCTCTGCACACCACTGCTGTAAAGAGCTGTTATTAGAGTATTTATGGCCCTTCTATTAGCTTGAACAAGTCTGCCCATTCTCCTCCTCCTCTCTCATTAACTAGGTGTTTTTGGCCACAGAACTGGATGTTTTTTGATTATTGCATCATTCCCAGTAAACTCTATAGACTGTGAAAATCCCAGGAGGGCAGCTGTTTCTGACATGCTGGAACCACCACGTCTGGCATCAACAATTATACCGTTCAAAATCGCTTAGATCAGCATCTTGCCGTTCTAATGTTTGGTCAAACAAAAAACTAAACCACTTCACCATGTCTGCATGCTTTATAGATTGAGTTGCATCCGCATGATTTACTGTTTGGAGGAGCAGGCTATTTGCACGAGCAGGAGTACCTAATAAAGTGGCAGGTGAATGTAAATTGCAACATGAGTGACATCTGTACATCGAATAGTGTTTCTGCAAGACATTAATGAAATGTGGATTCATATATTAACTGAGTTATATGGTGACTCACTTAGGAACAGATTTGTACATGTCCACATATATGATTGAACTGTCCAATGCCGTAAGAATGACATAAATAAAGTCTTAAATGTAGTGGTTTTCCCCTTTAAATAAACAGCCTCAGCACTAAGGACATAATATGATGTGCTTGCTAATAAAAACTGACTCTCTGGCTGATTGGCTGGCTGGCTCTTTTGCCCTGCAGGAGAAAAGTTATCTTTTCACCACACAGTAAAAAGCCATATTACAGAATCACACATCATCAGATTCTATCATTGTTAGCTATTTCTGCCAGTGACTGAGTGATCAAACAAAGATCCTTTCTACCAACCCAGTGTCTGTCTGTAAGCCCTGAGGGGGCTAGAGAGACTACAGAAATGTACTGTACAGATGTCATTACTAATACATTATCTGCCTGCCTACTGTCTATGTATCATATGATATTCAGAATGTGTTAGCAGTAAGAATGAAGAAAGTCTAAGGAAATGTACTGCAGTAGAGAGGCGACCGGGCAGGGTGGGGGAGATGCAGAGGTGTATCTTGCATGTTGTCCTATCACAATCAGTATTACTGTAATCAACAAATACAATAAATGAACAGATGAACATATTGACACACAATAGATTCTAGCAACGACAACAGGATCTCATAAGTGCCAGACATTCTGCAGATGGTAGATCATATACAGTATGTCTACATATACACTAATATATACAAACATCCATATATATATATATATATATATATATATAGCTTTGTACCTTCAATTAACAGGACGTACTGTACACTCTGGTTGCAGCAAGAGAGGGAAGTGTAGTGAATGACTCAGTAGTGTATTGGTTGAATGCACCATGAAGAGGTCACACTGAATAGAGTAAGATACTGCAAAACCTCTGTAATGGCCTCAACATAATAAGCCTTTATGAGAGACAGGCCATCATTTCCTTTGGCAGGGCCACAGTACTCAGTCTGCCTAAAAGTGATAGAATTTACTGTTGTTCTGTGAAGAATCAAATGTATTCAATTGCCCTTTAAAGCCTCTAACCTAAAAATATTATTGGTGTAGGCAACTGATGTCAGATATTACTACTACTACTACTACTACTACGACTACGACTACGACTACTACTACGACTACTACTACTACTACTACTACTAATAATAATAATAATAACAATAATAAAATAATAATAATTCATATCTTGCTGAAATCATTATCCAAAATAATTAACTTATTTATTTAAAAAAAATATTTATTATTGATAACATACTGATAGGCTACCCAAGTGGAATGAAACAAAAACTGCCAAGCCACAAAAAGACTAACAAAAAGAAGGAATGCTATATAGTGATCCAGTAATTATATTTGCCTAAAGAATGGTTGTGCCAGTACCTGTGTCTATGGCAACATGATAAACATGTCAGTGTGTTTCATTATATACTATGTTTCTTTTTGGAATATTTCGTGATATTTTGGCTATTACTCCTTTCTGGCCATATTTTTCTAGACTGTTCTTATTGGGTACCAGCCTTTATTTGTGCATACACACAATACTCACCACCTAACTTTTGCAGTACATAAAATTCAGATACATAAATTATAAGCCTTTGTGGGTCTGTGTTCGTGTTGCTGAAAAGTGTCATGTAACCAGTCTTAAGTTCACAGAGTTATGGAAACATTGTGGCAGTGCAGGGCTGTGCAAAACCCACTTGGATATTAATAAATAGTAGTAAAGTAAAGTAAAGTTTAATGACAGTTCTAATGGATGCTGCATCTGGAGGAGTCTGTGGAGATTTAAACAAGTTGGTACCACGCTATGGATCAGGATTGATTGTAAGGATTGATTGATGGTTAGGGTTAGCTTCTTCAGTTGCTACATCCTCTTCACTAGGTAGATGTTCTCATCCCATTTGAGGGTGTTGGTGATGGTCTTCCACAGGAACTTGAATGACTTTATTTTCTTTATGCTTTGTTCTTTGTATTGTTTCTGCTGAACTTTAGATTTCCAATCTCACTCAATTTCTTTCCATGTGCATGAACAATAAATCATTAACTCGATCTCTAACTGACTCTGAAAATGGCAATGAAAATAAAGGAGAACTAACAAAGTGTTAAAATGTCTAGGTATTTCTTTAAGAGTGACAACAGATAAGCAGGTGATTTACTAGGTACATAGACAATAGGACAACTGTCTTACCAATACAAGTTTCCTCAACTTTAATAATTGGGGGAAATATTTTATTCATTTTGGCACCTACAATGTGGGTGAATGTGGCTGTGGGTAACATACAATAATAATCACTGGATGGAATGGAAATTCACCATGTTTTAAGAAAACTTTTTTGGATGTGGTTGCAGTGGTACTGGAAAGAATCTTGATTTTTCCCATTTGTTCTAGTTGTTCCAGTCACCATCCTATTTATCCCTCAGATTTGGGGTAGGCAAGTTGGTGTTGTTTTGTTTTGGAATTGTACAATTAGATACTACATCATAATCATCTTGGAAGGACACAAGAATGGAGAAGCATGCATATTGACATCTCCAGTGTAAGTACAAAAGAGGTCACATAAAACAAGGCAGGTAGTAGCCACAATTCTATGAATCTATGAATACATTTTGTTTTAAGTTTTAAGTTTTTACTAAGCGTACTCAAAAAAAATAAAAAACAAAAGGCCCTTCTAAACACTCCTCAGTGTCACAAAGTTCATAAGAGCTTGAGATGAAATATGGCTAGTTTCTGAGATCAAAAGAAAACAGAACAAAGAAAATGATAAAAGAGACTGCATGATAAAATGATCAGCGAGTCTTCATAGAAATCAACAGAAATTAATTAATCTGTAAACAAACTGGACTTCATATAAGTCATGAAGGTCAAAAAACATTTTACTTTACTCCACGTAAGTCATCAATGTCAGTGTGGCAGACTGAAGGTGTGTGGTTGGGGCTGGATGCAGGAGAGAATCCAACTAGTGGGCTGGTTCTCCCTGCATCCGGCACCAGCTGCGGCTAATTAAGGCTAATGCCAGTCAGACTTTTCTGTTTGTCTGTCTGTCGTAGCAACGGGGGTAGCGAGTCAGCTACAGTTAGTATCCACAAAACATTTCCCTGGATTCCAGACAAGGTATCAATGTTTAGGCTGAAAAAAAAACATCGCACTGTATTCCACACAAATCATCAAGGTTAGAGGCCTCCTCCAATCAGCTGCTGACTTTTGCTGCAAGACCACTGAAACAAACTTTGCTGAAAGGCCACCAAAAACTGAATAATACAAATTACATTCTCAACCTTGCTTTGTAGGGCGAAACAAGGTCTGATCTCAACTGCCACTATTTCAGCTGGGTTTGCTAAAACATATTTCTGAGATGAGATGAGATAAAATTCTGATGATCACTGTGGGGAAATAGGGTCTGCAGCAAGTAGCAATAGAATATAGCAGAGAAAACTGAATATAAATAGGAATGCAGCAAATGAGGGATATTAAATATAATAATAATAAACTTTATTTGTATAGCACTTGAAAAGTGCAAAGTGTTTTACATCAAAACATAAAACAAAGCAAACAAAAAAAGTATTAGTTCATAAAATAAGTTAACAGCATAAACAGAAATAAAATAAAATGTGCTAAAACAAACTTCAGAGAGTACAACACATAAATTAAGTGCAAATTTTCAATACGGTCTTAAAAGAAGCCGCTGCTTGGGCAGGTTATTTCATAGTTCAGGAGCCCTAACTGCAACTGTCATCTTTTGATTTCAGTCTGGATTTTGGTACAGCTAGAAGAGACTTGTTACTGAAGTTTGCGCTCTTGATTGTAGGGAGTTAAAAGCTCTAAAAATATACTCTGGGGCTAAACCAAATCAATTCTAAAGTCAACTGGCAGCCCGTGTAGATTTGCTAAAATGGAAGTTATATGATCTCTCTTCTTAGTTCTTGTCAGTCTTACCGCTGAATTCTGAACAAGTTGAAGACAGGGTTTTCCGATTGAGGCCGGAGTACAGATTGCAGTAGTTAATACAAGATAAAATGAAGGCATGGGTAACTTTTCAGGGAGTCAGGAAGGGATAATCTAATTTTAGAGATATTTCTTAACTGGTAAAAACAGGACTGGCACTTATTTCTGAAACGCAACCAACTATTACAAGACAAGAACATTACATGATAACTACCAGACTTTAACAGTCTCTGAACAGGAATACAGGTTTTTCTTTTGTATTTTTGAACAAAATCAATGTTCCCCCTTTTGCGGAAAAGTCCAGCATTCTTTAAAGGCTAGAGAATGTATTTTTTCGGCACAGACAGAAGCAACAGTCCACATACAGATGGCCTTTCCAATCTTTCAGCTAATTTCCACTGATACCACAGGATATACAGTATGTCCTAATGTCCCCATGCACACACAGTGAAGACACCTGTGAAGCCTCCACCAATGTCTGAGATCAAACCAGGTGGTGATGGATCATAGTCAGCAGCCTGAATCTATCAAAGCCTGGTGTGTACTCCCTTGTATACATACAGTATACAGTATGTTTCTGTTGAAGATCTTCATGCTTTTTAAAACCGCAAGCTACACATGGAAGCTGCTGGGCTGCACTCCTGTTTGTAAGTAATGTTAAAGTTAACAGCTTTGTTTGCAGTGGTTAATAGAAAATTAGGGACATGGCAACACTCCCCCTACACATTTATTATGTTTAAAACTTCTTACTGACTGCTATTTGCCGGTAATGTAGCTCATGAACCAAACATTTAACATCAGCAAAATCAAAGTAAAATAATCACAGAGAAATACGGCTTACTTCCAATCCAGAACATGTTTTTATATTGTTGGTGAGCCACACCTAATTGATCCTATGTTTTTGTCATTCAAGATTCAAGATTCAAGAACTTTATTTGTCACATACACATACAGGATTTATAGTGAAATGAAAGTGGCAATGCTTACGGGATTGTGCAAAAAACAACAAGAGTATATACAATATAAAGAATCAACAATATTTACAGTAAAAAGTAAAAAGTTTTAAGAAGCAATATTCCAATAGTTTGGCTGAACTATTGGAACTCGCTATGACACTCGCTATGTTGACTTATCTGTCTCCAAGTCACTCTCAGACACACTGTCAGGACTATTAACTTTATAATAGTGACAGGCATAGAGTACCAGGAGGGGTTGCATGTATCTAAACTCAGCAATAGATGTTGATGTTGCATTATGTATTGATAGTAATATACAGGGTCCAAAATTACTGCCAAATGAGAAATGCTGGTAAATTTGTCTTTGGCAGATAAATAATATTAAGGGTCACCTGCCACTGGCCGGTAACTTTTTGAGACGTTAGCATTTGAATGCCTCATTTATAGACCATACAGTCATTGGTCTTTGCCTATTTTCAAACCTTTACTAGCAACTTAACTGTCCATTTGTAGGTTAGCATGCTACCTCACCAAACTCCAGTCTCAAGCAAGCAGTGCTGCTATTTAGCCGCAAGACATCAAGTCTGGGTCTGTTTGGCCAAAATTCAGGCTTTCTGTGATGCGAGGAAGAGACAGATGGTAGCACTACGTTAGAGCCTTCTGAGGCCGGTTATCAAACAACCCTTACTGCCTCCCTCGCCCTGTGGTGCCAAAAACACCCTCTCAATAGGAAATGTCTCGCCGCCAAAATCTGAGGGCTCAGAGTGGCCCAAAGACTCTTGGGCAAGAAGGAAAAAACACTCTTCCTCGAAGCTCCCGGGGCTGTCTAAATGGCTTAACCAAGACTTCACTGTGAATACATGTCAAAACAACCTTATAGAGGTCACCACAACCCAAAAATGCTGGGGAGATTGGTCAAAAGTGCAGTGACTTGGCAGTCGTGTTACAGTTTTGAGCGTGTGCTTTCCCTATCTACACATATTAGTTGCACAGCTTGGGGACTTAAGCAACGACGAGTCCACTCTGTGGTTCACTGTCTGTTTGATTGAGTTTATATTTTATGTGCACAGGTCCGCGGATACAGACACAGAAGTCAAGCTCTATGGGCTGCACACCCAAATGAGGAGGTGCAAGCTACTTTATACCAAGGAGAAAACAAGGCATAGTTTCACCTGTTAGTACAGAAACAGACACAGACAGAAAAGTGTGATAATTAACCTTCAGTACAGAAAAAATATCTTATGGATACAGGACAGCTAGAACAACACGTAATTTCACAAGTAAGACAATAACAAAGAGTTCAGAAGCTAATAGAGATGACCCTGCTCTTCAAATGTGCCTCGTCTCCATAGGCGAAGATATGCTTCAGCAAGTTACACTAATTTTTTTGCAAATGACTAGCATAGGATGCTGAAATGGACCTTTAAATGGATCTGCTTGTGACCATATGATTGCTGGTTGGAATCCCCGGGTAAAAGAGAATAAGTACTTATCTCCCCACACTCAGTTATTAACAGGGGTGCCCTTGAGCAAGGCACTTTACCACCAACTGCTCCAGTCAGCCAGCATTCGAAGACAGAGCAGAGACAGAGACAGAGGTGAATGTGTGTAGCTGTATGAATGTGACGCAGGAAGTTGCTCAAAAGGAGCAAGCAATCGATCCCTGGATGAATAAATGTTAAAACATACACACACACCAGATAGTCTAGTATTAGCAGACCAGACCTTTTATTTAACCCTGAGCACTTTAGTAATGCAGCCTTTGGCTCACACAAAATGCAGTCATTATAACAGTGTGTGTCTGGATGTGAGTATGGCTCTCTCCTATTGTGGTGGTTTAAGGAAACAGAGAGGAAGGGAGTGAGAAGATAAAATAGAGGGAGCTGAAACTTGATTCAAATTTACCATGCAAAGGGTATTTCAAAAACACCCTGCACAGTCTTTGCATTTTAGATTGATTGATGAATAGATGCCAAGTTTCATGCAAGGCTCTGAATATGTTTGATGAAGCAAAAATCCAAAATTCTGTGTAAGTAGTTGTGCCCCGCTGTGTCCGGTCAATAAATAGGCCAAGATGACCTCTGACACACAGATTTACATTTACATTACATTACAGGCATTTAGCAGACGCTTTTGTCCAAAGCGACTTACAATAAGTGCATTCACCATAGGTAGGCAAGAGAACTACTAGTCGCCAGAAATCGTAATCGTGCATTTCCTTCCTAACCAAGCATCTAATAGCATAACCAGTGCTGAGGTAAAAGAGAAATAAGTTAGCTACCTACTTTTTAATTAAACAAATGAGACAAGTAAGTGAAGCAAATAAACAAGAGCTAAGACAAATAAGTGAAGCATATCAGCATATAAGCAAGTGCTAAGAGGGAGAGAGAGGACCCTTAGAGAGGACCCAGAACCGAACCTTGCGGAACCCCAGTAGTCAGCCTGCATGGTTCCAACACAGACCCTCTCAGCTTCACCTGGTAGGAGCGACCCATCAGGTAGGATGCAAACATGGAGAGTGCAGAGCCTGACACCCACCCCCTCAAGGAACTGGTGGTTCACTGTGTCAAATGCTGCAGACAGGTCCAGGAGTATCAGGACAGAGAGAGAGAGTTCGCTCTAGCAGCATGAAGCAACTCTGTCACTGCAAGGAGGGCTCGGGTTGGTGGGTGTCCAAGAGGTTGTTCTGGTGGAGGTACAAGGACAGTTGATTAAAGACAGCACTTTCAAGAGTTTTGGATAGGAAGGGTAGAAGGGAAACCGGTCTGTCTGACCTCAGAGGGGTCAAGTGTTGGTTTCTTCAGAAGGGGGGTGACTCTGGCAGTCTTGAAGGCGGAGGGAAAGCATCCAGACACCAGAGATGTGTTGATGAGGTGGGTCAGGAAAGGACCCACCTCATCAGAGAGCACACACACACACAAACTAAAATGGCTCAGTAACCAGAAGGTCAGGGGTTCAACTCCCAGAGTTCTGTGACATCACGACTCACCCTTACACTGTGAACATGGCAGGCAACACAGTCAACAACTATGCTGCTCTAGTTTTGCATTATAGTGAAAGAGAAGCATTGAGAAAAATTGAGGGAGAGATAGAGACAAAGAGGCGGAGAGAGAGAGTCAGTGCAGGTCACATAATGTCAAATGCATTGTTTTATTGTTTGCCCAGCCGTTTATTGTAGTTTTTCTCTTTTCTTTTTCTCTCTTCCTAACTTTAAGTGCCTTAGGTACTCTGAAAGGTGCTGCTAAATTACAGTTATTATTATTACTACATCTGAAAAACAAATTCTCTCACTGCAGGCCAATGCAAAGGCTCAATTTACAAGCAAATACACCAAGGTTCCCCCCTACATACTGGCAGGTAACATTATGTTTAATAAATATGCACTGCATAAGGCTATCATGGGCCAAAGGAGGGAGAATCAATACTTGATTTACACCATACACACATTACAACGGTATTTATTTAATCAATTTTCACTTTAACTTGTTATCTGGTTTGACCCGATGCAGATTGTGCAAGGACCTATCTCTCTGTTCAGATGAAGATTATTTTAGAAATGAATTAAAACTGGCCCTTTGCACCAGGTTCTAATGATGAAATTGGATTGAATTTAAAACAATGAAAATTATCAGTTTGGCAAGACAAGTGAAAGGCAAGAGAGAGTTGCCCATGGCAACCTGAGTGATAGTAACCTGGAGAGATTAAATCTGTCGGTCGCTATGGCAGTGAAGACAGGTTGCTGAATATGTAAAAAGCTTAAAATACAGTAGGCTTGAATCAGAAGGTCAAGGGGTTCAATC
>CABFOQ010001236.1:0-13010 GCA_900660455.1 Gephyroberyx darwinii | reverse complement strand
GCTGTGGTAAAAAAAAGAGAGAAGGGGAAATGAAGAGAGAGGAGGGAAGGAGGGGTTCAATCATTAATGATAATGTTGCTGTTGTCCATAGCCTCATTAGAAGCAGTATAGCAGCGAGTAGCATGTGTTTCACAACAAGTTCCCCCTGCCCACTGCCGGCCGTCTGCTAGCCCACGGCGATCCATCTTCTCAAACGTCTCCTTCCCATATTTAAGGAGCTCTCGTTACAGCGTTTCCCAGACCTGTGAATTTACGGTGCACTCTGAGCCGTTAGCATAATCGCCGGGAAGCCAGTCATTTCAGCGGGAATGTGGGAATTAGGGCAGGAGAGAAAAGGAATGCTGTTGATGTGTTAATTGAATTTCATAAGAATCCTTCGCAGCAGATTTGCGATGCGAACAGGGTTATGTGGACACATCGGGCCCTAAATCTAATTTTCTGTCATTATTTTTTGGCAATTTTTTCTTTCTTTTTTTCTAACACCTAATGGAAAAATAATCATAGTACATATCTCTGTATAAACCCGTAGAGAACCGTGTCGCACTTTTACCGAATGGATATGTTTCCACTCTCTGATCCTTGCAAATAGAACAAGTGAAGAGTAACAAGTGGATGTGTTCTCCACCTCCAAAAACAGCTTTTTTATTTTTTTCCCATCTGCTTTTAAAATACAATTTACATGCAATTAAATTTGATTAATTAGAGACACTAACCTCTGCCCGTCCTGTGTGAACATAATGTATCATGCATTTCAATGTCAGCCAACTCATGTTTACTTCAACTTTATCTAGAGGCATCATTATATATATATATATTATTATTTTATTTTTTTTCACAAATACATAGTTTGAGGCTTTTTTAAAAAAAACAATTTTTAATTATTTGACATACTGAACCCTTCAACACAATGACAGTCTTGGATTGAGGGAGTTTACTTGGATAAATAAGTTGCCACAGGACTTTGACCAAGGCTGTGTTATAAACACTCTGACTGTGTTACTAATTCTTTGAAAGTATAAGAGATAGTTTTCAGAATGCCAGTTATTTTAAGTTGGCCCTGTTAGCATGGCGGGGGCAGCCGGGGCATCGGCCGCAGAGATGTTCCCGTGTCCAGAAGTTTCCGTGCAGTGATTAATAGGAGGGGTAATGTAGTGGGGAAATGAGTAAACACTCCCTTGCTCCTGGCTTTGTGCTTCAACAGCTTGATGACAAGGGCAGAGCAAGGTGAGAATTAAACAGACCCGCACAGAAGAAGAGAAAAAGAAAAAAAAAAAAAAAATAGGGGAGCAAAGGATTGGAGGGAGGAGTGAAGCATGACAGACCTGGGCTGCGAGTGGGAGTGAGAAAAGGGCGGCTGGAAAGAAAGAAGGCCGCCCTGACAAAAGTGGAAGCGGAAGTTTCTCCTGAAGAAGAATAATTAAAAGCGCTCAAGGGAGGGCAGTTTTAATTTCACATGTAAGGGGCTAAAGATTTCATTTAAAGGCGCGGTGAGCGGAGAGGAGGTTAATAAGATGAACAAAGCAGGGAATGTGAGAACATACAGTGTGAGGAAGCGCGTTGGACTTTCACCTGACACGTTTTTAATTATTGAACCTCTGATATTTCTCCGTTGAAGAGAGGGGGTAAAAAGAGAAGATTAACTGATTAATGGTCATGGTAACCAATTACTCACTCGCGGGGAAATAGTTGTAACTTCAGTACAGTAACACTTCTCTTCAGAAAACGCCGCAGAGTGCAGCGCCGCTTCTAACACCAAAGCTAAAAGCACACTCTTGGTTTTGCTGGCGATTTCAGTAGTTGTCTACTGGGAGCGTTGCATAATGTCTGCTTCTAAAAAAGTGAACTTGCTTCTACTGTTGAATATGTGCTCTTGATCACTGAAATCTCCCTCCATTAGTGCTATCTGAAGTTGATGTATCCCAATTATCATAATAAAATCAGCTTGGGCCCATACTCCACGGGACTCAAAACTCTCTTACTGCCACAAAATGATCAAAAGGACTTTGTGAACTAGACCCAGAGTCCCAATTGTTGGCTTTTTTCAGCGGTTGTGAAAACAGAACTTTGATTGAATATGATGTATTTCTTTTTCTTGTACTTTTGGGCCCATACTAGAGCGAGTCAACCAACAGCGATACGTCTTTTCCAGGCTGGATACCAAGCCTGGAATACTTTTCTCGACTTAGATCACCATTCAAGAGAATAATGCAGTACACTGTTGGCCATACTGCATCCCGGTTACAGACTTCCCCTCTTCTGACAGTATCGTCTAGTCCTCCATCTCTCCCTCCACCCCGCTCTCCTCCCTCTTTATGAATTCATTAATGTTGTCAGTCTAGAGCATGGGAATGACTGTGGCGCTGCAATCCCAAAATCCTCTTCCCCTCCCGCCGCTGCGTCACACCGCACGCACACTGTGTTTGACACTTATGTATTATATGTTTATCAGTCTCTAATGAAATACTGACAAGTTCCCCGCACAAGGGATAGTGTGTTCCATTAATAGCCCTTAACGAACCTTGGGCTCTCACAAAAGGCTGGTCCTATTGCAGCTGACAGCAGAGGGGCCCTCAGCCCAGGCCCCCTGGAGAGGGAAGATATTAGGCGTTAGAAACGTCTGCACTCTCTCCTTCAGTCTCTCTTCCATTCTCTCTCTCTCTCCCTATGTGCATCTATCTCTCTTGGAAGTAAGAGGTGTCTTATTCTATTTATTCAGTCACACATTACTTGACCACGGTGTTTAGCGGGGAGCTTGACAAAAAGAATTGTGCCAGGTAATTTGTCATTGAGTGTTTTATGATTTATTCATCTAGGGCTCAACAAATGTTTTTACAGTGATTTATCTCCTTAACTGCAATTTACTATGAATGAATCTCGGGCCTGTGGCAACACGTCCGTACAAATTTTGCTAAAGATCATGCAAACATGCACACAGATGCAAATGCAAAATGTGTTAAAGACATGCCCGAAGAAAGATTTGAGATTAGGTTATCAGAATAACTATGGTTGGAATTTGTCACCCCAAGCCTCTACATTTGTGCTGGATGACCTAACTGGTGACAGCTATGGACAAATAAAGATTTTGACCCAATTCCTTCCAATATTTGTTGTCCCACAAAATGATCGATGTGAAATTCCTGTGTGATATTTTTCTCAGACACTTTCTCACCGTACCCTGATGTTGAAAAATATGCCGGAACGTTTATGACAAGATTAGAGTTTTCCCCCGTTTAAAAAAAAAAAAAAAAAAAAAAGTTTAATCTGAGAAACACTATTTGGACGCTGCTCTTAAAAGCAGCACCTCCCAGCAGCACGAGGCCCGAGATCTCTCTATTAGAAAGTGACAAAACGTTTGGTCTCACTAAGAAATAATGGTCTGTAACATCCTCTTATGTGCTTCACAGTTTATTTGCAAGTCCGTCCCCGTGTTCAACAAGGGGTTGTGAGCGCGTCACACATAGGGATAATTTTAAGCAGATGCGTCTGGCGTGGCTACCATGCTATGATTAGTTTCCAGAGCGTTTGTGAGTGTGTAAACCATCGCCGACACGGATGAAATATAGCCTAGGTTCACTGGGAGTGCAGAGAGAAGAAATGTACCCCATCTGTAATACACTGTGTAGACTAATATCAGCTCCTTTTCTCTGATATTGCAGTGAGATATCGATCTGGTAAAATTGTCCCATATTGGAGCTGTCTGTTGTGATATTCATCATGCTGTCACCTCTCCCCAGCACCTACGCGTTATTAGAAACCCGGGTTTGAAGAGGTTGAAGGGTTTTAGTCTCCGCGATGTAGCAAACAATTCATCATGAGAGAGAGAAGGGAGAGAGAGAGGGACAGAAAGAGAGAGAGAGAGAGCGAGAGAGAGAGATTCAGGTGAGGTGATCCTTGGGCTAAGATTTATGTCTAGTCAGGCCGTACATTAAGAATTATATCATCAAGCGAGAGGACACCAGGAGTTTCACTGCTATCTGCTGAGTAGGCCTATTTGCTCCCCTGCCAGGCTTAAATGGAGTTTTTTTCTGTTTTATGAAGCTTTTAAGAGAAATCTGAAGTTTCAAGGAATAAAGTAGCAGAACACCCAGAACAGACAGTCTCACTTATTTGTAAAACCTGCTAAAGCCTGTCTAAGTAATTGTCATCTGTTTTGGGATTTTAGCCAGTCTGCCATTCCATTTGGCACTTGACGCCACTCACTCATCGGGAATAAAGCTTTAACTGGTACGTGCCACCTTCAATCCGGCCCACTTCAGGGTGGGACTCGACTTTGAGTTCCTGTTATTTTCTCTCTTTTGCTGGCGTTCCCCGCGAGCACAGCCGGAGATTCTTCCGGAAGGATCACAGAGACGTACACAGACGAAATCCAATTCTTCCGCGCCGCGCAGAGGAGTCAGGCTTTGATTCTTCTTTAACTCAGTACAAATGCTCGTCTGGGAATGTGCAGTCTGGGGGTTCCCTTCTGAAGCTGTTCCTCTCTCTGGGAAACAGTGTGCGTGCGTGCTCGCGTGCTCTCGTCTTGCTCTGTACGCTGTGATGTTATTGTTGTAAACAGCGTTTAAAGCACAGCTGGCCAAATTGATCAGGGCTCGCGTTGGAGTGAACTTATGCAGCCGAGAGTGGGGCTGCATAAGCAGGGCTGCTTGTATCTAAATATGCAAACAGCCTCTCGCAGCAGCCGACCCCCCGGGGGAACAGACACTGTTACTTCTGATGGAGAAACACTGAGAAGCAGGCCCGAGACCTAACCTTTCCATGTACTGTATGCAGAGAGAGAGAGAGAGAGAGAGAGCGGGAGAGGACGAGAACATTTTTCTGACTATGTAAACATGTCTTTTCCTCCCCCGGATCATTTTTGAACTCCTCCAAAGTATTTACTTTTCATTAATTATTGAAAAAAGAAAATCAGGAAAAGTGAATAAACAGTAGATAATTCTTGTTTAATGTTTCACACGGGATCGCGGCTCTCGGTGCAATTAATGCTAATCACCGCCGTCTTCCTGTTTAGCTTGAACTCGGAGTGTGTTTGTCTGTGGTTTCTGTCTTTCTGTCTACATCTCTCTCTCTCTCTCTCTCTCTCTCTTTCCTCCATCTCTGCTGTTAGTCACTCTGTCTCCTCATGTTATGATTACATCACCCTTTCTGTCCGTTGTGTCCATTTAGAACTGAAATTAATCACATCCGACAATCTGGTTGTGCTATTCCTAAAGTTCAAAAGCTTGAGTGGCGAGAGAGATCGAAAGAGTGTGAGAGAAAGAGAGAGAGAGAGGGAGGGAGCATCGAGTATGGTCGACGTACTTATCGTTTGTGGAGTACAGTATATTTAATTGCTTATCGGTTTTTGATTTCAGAGTCACTTTAGAGTCAATCGAACACATGATTTCCCCAGCTATTGTTCTTTGGGGTTTGTTAATTGTCACCCCACTGGCAGAATTAAAAGCAAATTAAAAGCCTTAACTATTGACTCCATCTGAAGTCACTCTCCACAACAATTTCATAAAACAATGGGGAGGATTAATGAAAATGCAGCTTGATTTCTGTTCTCCAAAGCTTTTGCTATGGGGAACCAATTAACTACCCTTCAGGATGACTTTCACTTCTGACTGTCGGTCTGTTCCACTGCCAGAAACTGGGATTAATTCTCAATTAATCCCTCCACCAGAACAACTCTGCCTTTGTCTGCTGGGGAGGACATGAGCATACAACGCCGAGGTTACCCCGAGCCTGTTTGGGCGAGGGGAACTCCACCCCTCCTTAGATTGATACACCCTGTAGACTGGCTCTCCTCAAGCTGAAAATAAGAGCCATTAAAAGGGAATGGTTGACAATGATTTTTGTTTTAGGATTTTGAGCTTTATTAGCCATGCATATTAACGACTCAATTAATTCCATTCGTCCTCGCGAGTGGTCTGTTTGTTTTTCACTGACCTTTTATCTTAGATGCGTTCACGCTCTGCTTGCTTTAAGCACTTACTCCATACTGCGTTTCCCATACCCTCACGTCCAAAAAGGGAGTTTTCATGTGTTTAGCAGTAAGCTTCTCCCCCTCTCTCTTGTTTTCTCTCCGCCACTCTATCTCTCATCCGTCCACCCTCCCCCCTATCTTCTCCTCGCTCCTTCTCCCTCTGTCAGAATGCCTGCTGGATGTATCCCTCTCTAAATGTGACAGGAAATATGCTATTATAGCATGCAGAATATTTGCCTGATGGGATTTGCAATAAAATTACTACATTTCCCTTCCATTAGGATCTCTAAAACCCTTCTCTCTAATTTATGATTACCCTGGCAAAAAGACATGTTATATACATAAAGACTAAAGTAGCCCCCAGTCCACATTTAGCCCATCCTGCTTTCAAAGTTAGTTGAGAGGACAGGAGAAATAATTGAAAAGTGCAGCTGGACTGTGTACAATCTTGTAAGGGATGCCTAGAAAATGAGATTAATCAGTGCACAGACATTGTGGGGAAAAGTTTGCAGTGAATGCCTGACAGTCGTGCTCTTTCTCTCATTTCAAATGTTGGCAGGCTAGCAGGCAGCTCCAAGGGAAATGCGCTCCTTTCATACTTGAGTAATTGATGAATTGTATGCAATATGCAAATGAGAATCCATAAATCTTATGAATGACAGCTTAATTTATGTGAGCCTTAATGAATGCAGGATTAGATTTTAATTAAATATCCTCAAAGGCACCCTGACTGGGTAAGTTTTTAAAGCCTTGTTTTGAAGACTTGTTTCATATGCATCGCAGTTCATGAAAAAGAGAGATCAGTGAGAGTGGTTAGATGAAATTTCCTCGCAGTTTGAAGATAAGACCTATTCTGTTTTCCTAACCAAAGGCACTTGCAATTAATAAATATTGGAGTAAAATCATATCTACCAATCTCATTTAGGCTTTCCTGGAACTGTTCATTCTCATACATTTGATTAACTGCATTTACTTTAAGCGCTATCTGATTTCTAACATTTGGTACAGTATCTTTTTAATTAAGAGAATCATCCATTAGGCATGGAAAAGTCAACCAATTAGGCTTTCCTCATCAATTCCCGTGATGTAGGAAGTCTGCTTACTCATTATCAGAGCCTGTCAATGTGATACTAAACAATCTCAGACTCCATAGTTACGGGACATACAATTATGAAATCAGCTTTTAACATTAATGATGCATGGGAATAATCAGCAATTTATCATGTTTTAGATCTTTTTTAGATTCTATTTCACAGCTGAGAGGCTTCAAACGGCTCTAATAGTGTGATTACTAGAGTAAGCTCTTTGTAGCTACTGCACGGTGGCTTTCTCCAGAAGCCTGGCTGTGGTTTCATGACAGAGGCTTGAAGACAGGGGAAAGAGCGTGACTGGCTCCAAGTTCCTCTGCACCATCAGACGATTTGATGGTCTCGCCCAGCGTGGTTCTAATCAGGCCTGAGCCCAGACAAAGGCACCAGGAAGGCACCCACTCTCCCCACTACTACTGATCTCTACCCCGCACATTGGTCCACGCAGGGATCAGAGTACAGACAGCACTTTAAAAGGGGTTTTAGTGGGATTGATGCTAACTCTCTCCCGCCTTTGATTTCACACCATTTGATCTGTGATATATTGTTCCGTAACAAAGGTTCAGTTTGCCAGCGGATGCAGCTGTTCCTACTGCTAATAAATAAAGTGTGTTTTTTTCTGTTTAGTGCTCTCGCACTCACAAACTCGCTGTAATCCAGCTATCTAGATCAGATAAGGGTGATGTGGCTACCTGTGCGAGGCAGTGTTTGACAGGTGCAAGAGAAAGCTGATTGAGATAATCCAAGAATAGGCTCAATGCAAATACAGACACAAGATGAGGGTGAGGATAGATGGATGCATGAAAAAGATGGATGAGTGAATACATTCCCATGTATCACGCTGCGAGTGTCTCTGAGATTATGATCATCACAACTGGTAGACTGCCAAGGTCAGCAGGAAATAGCTTCTTTTTTCGTTGAAGACGAGAAGACAAGGTATATTCCAATCGCCTTCAAAATGTTATTGTTTTTTAAATTAAAAAAAATAATGACAGTTTTGATTTTTACTACAGCGTGGTGTCCGTGGACTTCAAGAGCCAGCCAGAGTCGTTTTAGGCAGCTAGAAGTGAGATATTTCACTGGGCATCAATTTTGTAAATATCAATTGTGTTCTTTAATGAGCAGTTTCTAATTAATAAAAGGTCAAATAAAACTTAAAAACTTAAAAATTTCGCTTTTACTTTCACATCTCAGCAGCGATTTTAAACTCCCATAATCCTCTTCACATGAAAATTAATTTAGATGATGTCACATGGGTTCCTCGTCTATTAGTTTGCATAGACTGATGCCATACAGTGATGTATGGAGAAATACACTCTCTGGCATTTTCTAATAAATGACATTGTTGTGCAAGCAGTGCTTCTATGTTTGCTAACATTACTGTCTTAAGAGATGGAGACTGCTGATCAACTAGGGAGCCAGAGAGCTGAGATCCCAGTCAAATAAACTGATCATTAATTATCTGTCATCGGCACAAATGCACCAACGGTCGGTACGTGTTCACCTCCATCCTTCAGAGTAGTTTGTATTTAGCTTTGACACAAACACTCGCATGTTCATTATCACTCTGCTGACATTAGCCTCTCTTCCTTTCAGACAAAGAGCAAACAGCTGCGCTTGTTGTTTCTAAAACAATTCATTTTTAGAATTCAAGTTAAACATTTCATCTTTCCCTCTCAACCAACTCCATAATCTTATCTGTGGGGATTGTAAATTGGTAGTTATATACCACAGCCATGTTATCCCTGCCTTTCACCAAACATAGATAACCTCTCTGGAGAGTTGCATGCATATTGTTAAACCATTTGATTGAACCAAATCCAAAAATATATATATTCATATGTTTATATAAACTCAGCATATTCAGCCTGATGGTCTGAGGCCTCTGAATTTCTGCCTGACCTGGCAGTTAAAAGGTAAGGAGCTGCTTTGTTTTATCAATAGGACCTTGTTTTCATGGCTGGTCACCACCTCAGCAAACCAATCAATGGGGCATGCTCTGCTATCGCTGTGAGAGAAATGAAAAATAAACCCCAGATAATCCTTCAGTTAAAAGGTTACTCAGGGCGATAAAAGCTATTTTGTTAATTTATTTACTCTCTGCACTGGAGAGATAAAGAAAAGGAACAATTAGGAAATTCTAGGTGAGAGATTTTAAAAGGGCAATGACATTGGGTTAATATTTTATAAGGCCTGATTGGCAGAGACCTGGAGAGGCCTTTTGTTTACACAAGCCCCAGACAGAATGATTCACTCGCTTGTTTTGGCCGACTGGGCGGAAATGGAATAAATATCTTCATCCATACCTTTTAGGAACGTCAAACAAAAGACTAAGATAAAAGGTTAATGGCTCAATCATAGCCAACAGGAAATAATATTGTGCTCTTTTATAGACACTATTGACTTAACCAGGTTGAATTCCTAAAGATATCTGAAGATGGGAGGTGCAGATGATTTTGGTGTGTAACTGAATCCAGTTAGGGAGAGTGTGCTCACTTGGGCTAAACATTACATTTGTGGTTTCAATTGATTTATAACAGATCATAATCACTGCATTAACGGCATTCTGGGTAATAAGATCTCGGTCACTGCTTCCGTCGACAGAAAAGAGTCTGATAGTGAGATGTCAGAATTTTGCCGTGAGATCAAAAACCCCACAGATATCTGATGTGATATTATACCTCTTATTATACCTATCACCTCGTGGTGGCTTCCTGTAAACGGGGTGAGAACATGAATTTAATTATTGTGCTTTTATTGCATTGTTCCGTTGAAATTGGACCCGTGTGGAGTGTATTGTTGGGCCCTGTGTAATCTGATTGCCTGTGCAGCGTAGTGTGTTGGATAGTATCAGGTTCCAGCTAACTCTGCTGGGTCAACACACAGCCGGGCCATTAAAGGAAGTCTGGTTCAGGGAAAGTTCACCACTATTTTCTTTTCACCATAGCAGCAAAACAAAAAAGAGAGAATAGATGTGTAACATATTTGTGGCCCCCAGCCCAGGGCTGGTGGGGCCTATTTTGTTTCCTTTATTGAAGCCAGAGATACGAGGCCCTTGGATATATTAATATAAACATAAATAAAGGAGGGAATATGATTGTTTGATGATTGACTCCAATATAGAAATATCATTATCCAAATAAGCCCTGTGTAAAGCTCAAGGGTGCTTGTTTTCTGAAACATTTCAAGGAAGAGAAAAGAAGAGAGAAGAGTAGGAAAAATAAAAAAGGAAGAGAAGGCAAGACAAGAAAAGACAAGATGAGAAAAAACAGCAGAGGATGAGAGATAAGAAATACCAAACAAAATTCCAATCATAAATCCAGTTGTGCTATCTTTTTCAGCAATAATGGCCTAGTTTGGAGCAGTTTCTGTGCCAAGCTATTTAGGGAATCAGCATCTGCTGCTTGATAAATAGCCTGGCTCTTTTGTTTGAGGCCAGGTTGAGTTCCTCTCTGGACCCAGCTTATTAGCCTGGATGGCTCTGACCATCACAGATCTGCATTGGTGTTAGTATGCATGCCTCAGCTGTGCCCTTTCATGGAAGTGAATTACATATTGTTGAGGAAGATTATGTCAAAATACACAAATTAGAAGACTGAAATCCTATAGAATAAAACAGGAAACTAGCCGTCGCACCCCCACGATAATAGTGTTTTTCATAGCTACACATTTGGAAACATCCTCGGCCTTAAGGAAATAAGACAATAACATTCATTTTTTGAAAGGCGTCCCCGTTGCTTGGAGGTTCCTCAGTTCAAAGCTGCTATTCAGCTGGTGTATGGCTTTCATGGTTGGCTAGTGTTATTTTGTCTACAGAGTGTGGCTGAAATGCTATCCCTTTAAACACATAGACAGATTCTGCTGCAGCCTATCTAAACATTACCTCTACTTAACTGGGTCTTTGTACCTGGGTTCAGATCCTTTGGTGCGATCTAAAGTTGATATGACATTTTTTTGTCCATTTGAGGGCTTTTTTTGCTTTTAGTATTGTTGGTAAAAAGCCTTTTACCCATCACATGCCCTCTATTGAGGTCTTTCATAAATAATTCAGCCAGAGTACAAGTGAAAGTGATGACAGCAAAACTGTCTGCGATCTCTCCCTCTCATAAGATCAAAGAGGTGCTTCTATAGAAATAGGAATTACATTTCCAGACGTCCCTAGGTTGAGCGGGCACTCATTTCTCTCTCTCTCTCTCTCTCTCTCTCTCTCTCTCTCACCCTATCTCTCTCTGCTTTTAGTCCTAAAACCTCCAGAGCCAATATATGAGCGTGTCAGCACATTCAGACAGATACACTCTCTGTATTAGCAACACTGAGGTAAATACAGCTCAAATAACGACATGGCTGAATAAATTCAACTACTATTACTGTATGATATCTGAACTAAAACAATGTGCAATAGCTGCACAATGTACTGCAGAGGTTATATTGAACATGAAGAACTGGTTGATAAATCCAAAACTAGCCGTAATTGTAAAATACATCAAAACAACTTAGCAAATAGAGTTAGATCAAATAATTCAATGTTAAAATGTGTTGGTTATAACAGCTCATCAGGTTTGCACTGAAGCACACAAGTTGAAATAGCTTGAGAAGCCATTAAGTGTCTTAACCTATATACTGTATACAGTTGATAGAAAACCAACAACAGACTGAGTGAATGTTATGTCTGAAAATAACTAGTGTAATAAAAAACCCTTTTATAGATGTAGTGACCACAGCAATGTATCAAGACAACACAAAGAATTAGTGCCTGTCTAGTTCTTCATGTGTTTTTTGAAATACTAGTAATAGTAACAGTGAAATAATAGTGTAGCTTTGTCTCATATATGTGTCACTTCCTGGACAACAACTGTCAGTCCTACAAACTGACAATGGCATGATGGTCTTATTGGTACACCACTTAATGCCATATTAATGGACTGATATTAACCTAAACACAGTCTTATGACCCAACGCCATTATGATACTTGTAGGTGTGCACTGTAAAATTATTTGCGGTTCATATTTTTTCAACAATATTACGTTTTTGTTTTAAACATATGTGCCCTTTTTTTGTCTTCAAAAGATGGAGTAAAACTCACTTCATATGAGAATGAAGTGAGTCGCTCGGTAAAGCCTAAAATGGACTATTGTATCTGAAATAATGCATGAAGCCAATATGTCACCAGTGTCAAGTCACATAATTCATCTTCAGCAAAGACATGCAGCTCCTTGTTCATAAAGAACATACCTTTAAAGAGTCTTGATTATATGCTCATTGCATCTCTTTTCACCCCATAGGCCTTTATAAGCCAGCGAAGTAGGTATTGATTGTAACTCGAAGCTGTATTAATAAGTGAATGTGTAAGATGTGTGGAAATTCAGGGGTATATCAGCTTTTTAAGGCCTTTTCTCCTCCACAGCAAGGTGGCACAGTCATTTATCATGGCTGGATCTGTGCCCCTCGTTTGGTGTAATAAAACTCCCCCATCAGAACTGTCCAACAGGTCTGAATCACTCTGTCACACCACCTTCCAGCTAAGGCGCGCATTAAATCAAGCAAGCAGAACATTTCCTAAGGCAGCCATTGCCTTTTAATTTCCTGAAGAACCTTAAAATATCATTCATTACCAGAACTACACATATTTGGTTTTTAAAAGTCTCATAAATCAATAGTGGCCTGACTGCAATAATTATAACAAGTTAACATGTAATTTCCAGGCCGAGGGCCGCGCACTGGATTTTAGCATATGCAAACGAGGCAATTCAAATAGTGTGGGGATATTAATACGGAGGAACAGGTAACGAGGTACGGGGTATGAATTATGCATCAAAAAGTGGTTGATCTTCAATAAAGGAAATGAATTCACCGTGTAATCTAATTAGTTATGGAAGTCTATTATGTTGAGCTGCAGAAAGCAACTGTCCTTGAAAAGAAATTTATTTACAGTACATGTTAGCTCTTTGGAAGGGAA